>WEIS01076769.1:19323-69242 GCA_013389965.1 Todus mexicanus | reverse complement strand
CGATTCTCAGAGTTTATTAACCTTTTTTTCCAAGGGAATGAATAGAGATATTCACAGCTTTTGAACAGCAGCAGAAACCCATTAAATTGCTCTGTGGCAATCTTGTCGGGAGCTTGCTCCTTTAGCAGAGACATATTTCAGAAGGCTCTGCGCTCACTCCCAACCTATTTGGATTCAGAAAATGCAAGTGCCACTGAGGCATTAAGGTGAGCAGTGCTGGACCCTAAGCTTTGAATTTAGCAGGGCAACAGACAAAAATTTCTCTAAGTTTGTGGTCTCAGAGCCGTCCAGAGATCTAGCACCAGTTAGATCTCCTCTGGGTCTGCTCTGAATGAAGGAACAAGGACAGTGCTCTGGGACTGGGATTTATCCATTCACCCAGCTGCACAAACTCCTGCACAGAAAAATCTGTAGGAAGTCCTGTGCTAATATGAGCTGCTCTACATTCTTCTTCTCGGTGAGGGGCTCAGCAATAGCTACACTGAGGACATTGTTTGCATTACTGGTACAGGTTCCTACCCTTCAGAAAGTTCTGCTGACACAGGCTAAGGTCACTCATCTCTGAGCTGATGCTGTTACTATGGTGCTGCTACATGTTAAGAGACTCTGAATAGAAAATAGTACAATACAGGGATGGAGAGAGAAGGAGAGAGACCAAGTGCATAGCGCAGACATGCTCATGGGATGTGCACGCCTCTCTAAGCAGTGTCTATTTGGAAGGGAGGTAGCCATTCTCCAGCATGCTGGTAACGCCAAACCTCTCCTGGGCTTGCATTGGCAAGCAGGTATTTTCACTTCTGCAGACAGAATCTGAAAATCCTGCCGCTGCTCTATACCATCCTGTTCGGAAGAGCTCCTGGAAACCGCTAATACATCCATAGTGATGATTCATTTTTCACTGAGGCAGTGATATCCTGATCTATGGACCAGATGGAGTGGGGCCTTGGGCAATTGTAATCAAAGAGCAACAGCCGCAGTTTGAAGGAAAGAGAGATTCCCAGTTGGTTTCCTATTAAATGCTTCTATTTTCATTTGTTTTGACTCAATTGTGTGCATCATCATGGCCCACTGAACACATCTGGCTGACATCTTCGATCACATGGCCAGCACATTACTGTGTTTGCTCAAAGTTTCACTTCTTCCAAAGTCGGTGGCAGTGCTCTGTGAAGACAAGTTGTTTTATCCTTGTCCTTGGGTGGCGTTGGGGAAGCAACAGAATCAGTTGCAGGCAAAGGCAGGCTGAGAAAATCCATCACTGTAATGAGGAACCACTCCCATTCCTCTTCACCAGCAAAATAGCTGTGCCTCTGTGCAAGCTAGAAGATTAATTTCTCTTAGATTCTGGAGCTCAAAATATGGCCACTTTGGAAAAGTATAATCCCGCTGAGCTACTATAAATTGGTCTAGTTCAGTCCCTATCAGAAGATATAACCCACATCTAGTGCTGACAGTGAGCTTTGCTTATGAATTGTTAGTAGCCATTTCATCAGTCTGTGAAATAAAGGTCTTAATGTTTTCAGGGGTCAGTGAAGGCATAACTGTGCTTTACTGTTTGTTGGGGATTTTTTCCTTTTAAATTAGTTGAATTAGAATGAAACCAGATATTCTGCTTTTTCATTGTCTCCCAGCTTTCAGCTGTTTCAAAGGTAATGTTTTTACTCTTCCCACGAGAAGAAGGTTGCCAGAGTTACAGACCCTGTCATATATACCGGTTTCTTAGGTTTTGGAAGACAATAGAAAGTTCTTCCGAATGCATTTTCTGGATAAACTCTGCAGCAATTTCATCAAATGTATTTCAACAAGCTCTGTGGCTGGTTTGGTTTTTGTACAGTTTTACACTGCATTTATCTTCTAGAAAAGTACCAAATTATATGTGTTTAAAAATATTTGTTGTTATTCTTGTGTTGTTAATTGACAAGCTAATTATGACATGGACATTGCCTTTGAATTCCGTGTAGTTTCTTTCAGAGCATGCAGTGTATTTTCTTTGAATTTGTATCACATTGTGATCTGGTGTCAGTTCAAAGGCTGGATTTGCTTTTTATGCTGTTTAAAGATTCTTTTTTGCTTGATATGCTGCTTTAAGGATCTACGATAAGACGATGCTGAGGGCAGTGTAAGACTCTGGGACTTGACTAGGCTAGATTAGAACAGCCTTGTATTTTACATTAAATGAAAGCAGTTTGAGGCACAGTTACAAGCCACTACTTGTTATTTGTGCTCTCCAAATGCACAGGCGTTATTGATTCCATTTATAGGACATCTTTGCTTGCTTTGTTTTCTTGCTTTCCTCCTTTAGGAACAGATGGGAAGGGTAATTTAAGTACAGAATACCATAAGGTACCTGGAGGAAAGTAAATTAAGGAAATACCGTAAGTGAAAGAATGAAGCAGTGAAACCTCTAACAGGAGATTCACAATTAAGAATTAACAGAGAAGAGAAGCTTTGCCAAGAGACAGAAATCATTTGGTCGAGGGTGAATCTTGCAGAGCACCAACAGGGTTCTGACGTTACAGATACATGGAGAATCCCAAGTCATAGCAAAGAGGAGACTCAAGATGTCAAACGTGTAAAGCAGTTTATGGATTTTTGCACACTCTAACAGATAATGTAAGTTAGAATGATGCCCACTATATGACATAAGATGCAAGGAGTACGAGGGATTACACCACTTTACAAAATCGTGAGTATCAACAGAAGGAATACATATGACGGGTGAAGAAAAGGATAGCACCTGCTGGTTAGATGAAAATTATATAGGAAAAATGTACAACACAGCAGCCAAAGATTAAATGGTCCAACTGGAAGTACATAGGACATTTATTTTTTAACTGTTACATAGAAGCAAATGTGTTGCCAGAAGTGCTTTTAGAAGACTCTGGGAGAAGAGTGACAGGTAGCAGAAAGTAAGTATGGAAAGCAGAATGTAGAGTGATAAGCTTGTTAAACACAAAGAAGTATGTGAACAAAACTGGAAAATAAACATGAAGTATAATGGCAAAGGCCAATACTGACCTGGGAAAGATCTCAACTGAAAACAGAGCAGTCTTGGAAGAGCCTCCATCCCTTAGCCTCATGATACTACTGCCTCCCTGCATTTCTTGTCTTTAGGAAAGATATCCCTAAATCAGAGGCAAAGAGGGGATGCTAGCAGGATCATCGGACAGAGGATGGCAGAACAGGTATCGTCACATTCCTTTTTGTAGGGACAAAGCATGGTATCTTCTAGTGCCAGGACTGCCAGGACAAAGTTAAACAAACAAAATGGAAGATTCTAGATAATGCAAATAATGTATGAATAAATGACATTAACACGAAAAGTCAAATAAGCAGATCATGAGTGAGATGACAGAGGAGGAACTGTCCACACAGATGAGGAAAATGTGTAAAGTTTCATTCTATGTTACCATCCTAGAGACATTTGCCCCTAATCTAGCTGCTTGCAGCAACCACCTGGAGCACTGCCGAGCGTTGACGTTTAATGGATGGGCAATGTCAATATTAATACAGATTCTGAGAAACTGAAGAAGTTGATTAGGGGACTCTATTTCGATGGTTCACAGCACAAGAGTTAAGTTATGCACTCATTTCTCTGAGGACACCATTAGCGGTGCTGCAAAGCTATGCTCAAAGCTGCGAAACAATGACTTCTGTGCCACAGATGCCAATGAAATGTAATATCAGTGTGTTTGAGTAAATAAAGAGATTTTGGCTTTAATTCACAGAAAACAGCGCTTGCTGAAATTGGCCCTGTCACACTCACTGAGATGGTCAAGCCGGTTCCTCCTGGGAATTGCTGTTTGCAGTTAAATGTATAGCTGACTGGCACTTGGGGGGGGGGCAGATCCACTCCCAGCTACCTGTTTGCAAATACAGTTGGTGGAGAATTAGAATTAGACTTTGTGTGTAACGACCTGACTTAGAAAAACAACTAACCAAATATCCAAAGTATTGCCAAACCTTGAACAAAAGACGAGACTGCCAGAGATACAGCTGAGACTATAGAGAAAATAAGTAACAGTATTAGCAGACTTACTATAAAAACTTATGTAGAAGATCTCATTAGTTAGGATCAAAATGGACATGTGAAAGTCCTTCGGGGACTGAAAAATCTGAGCAAAGAGCCAGGAAAATATTTCACAGACCATTAAAGGCAGTAAGGAAGCTGGTAAAACTCACCATATAGACTGAAAATGCGAGAGATTTAGGTTGTTCATTTGAATGAGGAAGGGCAAGCTGCAGAGCTGTGTTTCTGCTTGTGTGTGTGTATAGTAGTTGCCATTGCTTTATTAGAACAGTGGGACACAAGCAGCTGGGTATTCGTTGGAGATTGTCCTCTCCAGCACACAATTAGTCATGCTATCACCTTCAAATTGAAGAAGGGAGGAAGGGGGCAATAAGTCTGTTGTTTTTTCCAGGAGAGGTGGGCAGCCTCAGGATCTGCAGGTTCGTGGCTATGTGACTGCTTTGTCCCAAGCCAACACTGCAGATCCAAGCAGCAGAAGCAGCAGATTCCTTGCACTAAGGCTGATCCTGAAAAGTAGCTAAGCATCGATTTGGAAAGGAAGATGTAGTCTTAAGACTACGACAGTGATGGGCAAGCATCCCTGTCACTGCTGTGCTGTCAGGCTTTTGTTGCTGTTACACACGGACAATGGGAGATGGACAAGAGGTAAGTCAGGGCTGTTGAATGCGAGGCATGGTTTGATCACCAGGACTTGTCAAAACCTCACAGTTCACAAACCAATGTATTTACAGGAGTTGCACTGCCAGTAAAGCTGGCACTGTCCTCAACATCATCTGATCATAGATCCTTAAAGCAGCATATCAAGTGAAAAGGAAGTAAAACTGGCAGCGGACTCTTTTAAATATACTGGGTCATCTCAGCTGTGGGTGCTGAGTCCCACCTCCACCACTGCATTCTGGGCTACAGGGAACCACAGCCTCTTGCCCGCTCATGCCCTGGGCAAGACTTTGTCCCACAGCCTCGCAAGTGGATGGGAGAGCCTGGACCAAGCATCAGTCACCAGGTATTTCACAGTAATGAAATGCATATCTGGTAATTTGGGAATAATTGTGGTTTAGGTTAATAGCCATTAATATCTTTCCTCACCAAGTTTATTTACTCCATGACACAGTTACTCCATGACATGGATCTTAAGCAGAAATCACCCTCGAGGTATCATCTAACTATCTTCTCATCATTCTGCAAATCTGTTTCATATTACCAATAATCTTATTACTACAACTGCAACATTTATTAAGCAGAGGACAATAAAAATACATACAATAATAGCAATCAAATTGAGTTTGAGTCTCGCAGTGAGTGATGGATAATTCTGAAACAGATTGTTCTCATAGATTTTTGCCCATTATTTGTTGAGAAAGGTTTAAATATCTCAAGAAAATCCTATTTCAATTACAAGGCTCTGTTCTAGAATTTAGAGTTAGCACAAAATCATAGAATCATAGAATGGTAGGGATTGGAAGGGATGTCTGGAGATCATGAAGTCCAACTGCCCTGCCAAAGCAGGGTCAGCTAGAGCAGGTTACACAGGAACAGGTCGAGGTGGGTTTTGAAAGTCTCCAGAGAAGGAGACTCCCCAGCCTCTCTGGACAGCCTGTTCCAGGGCTCTGTCACCCTCAGAGTAAAGAAGTTTTTCCTCCTGTTGAGGTGGAACTTCCTGTGTTCCGGTCTGTGTCCATTGCCCCTTGTGCTATCACAGGGTACCACTGAAAAGAGGCTGGCCCCTTCTACTTGACACTCACCCTTCAGATATGTGTAAACATTAATAAGATCCCCTCTCAATCTTCCCTTCTCCAGAGAATGGCACAGTCAGGACCAGAAATTGCTGCAGAGCCCTCTCCTTCTGAGTAGGAGACCTCTCAGCAGAGACTGTTGCTGGATTCCCATGACAAACACCGGTCTCTGCACAACACCATGAACCTGAACTCTGTGACAGTGATCCAGTATCTCTTGGGTACATCAGATGCTTCCAGGTGACAGACTGGGTGGTCTTGCATGGGACTAGGAAGTCATCACTTTCTTCTTGACATGCAGCGGATTCTGACATTGCACTGAGTGAAGCAAAACCACAGAGGAGTTCTGAACTATCCATATTTAAAAGATTTGTGGCCGATCCTCAGCTTGTGGCAGTAAATGGAGATGCATTCATGAAGAGCAGATGGGTAAATTTTCAAGCTGTTGTTGCCTCTTGGCCGTGCCAGGTTATATTTAACCTTTTTACACCTGCACAGAGCCACTTGAACATGTATCAAAACAATTCCCATCCCCAGCTTTGATTCGTACTGTCTAGTCCAACAACAGATCATGATTTGTCTCACTGGTAAAATAACTACTGACAAATGTAAGGGGTTTGTGTTGGGTTTTTTTTTCAGCTGTAAATGCATGAAAATATATTTGGAACATTTTATGGGTACATTGCACACCTGATGGAAACATTTATGACTGTTTCCTCTCTGGGTGCACCAAAAATACCCTCATCCAGCTTCACTATTTTTATCAGCTCTACTCTTATACTTAATGTTCATTCTGGCCTGGATATTTTTTTTTCTGAGTATCACAGATGACTCTGTGACCTCTTTGGTATGCTAAGCCAAATGGTTGGAAAAGAATTCCAGCCCCTGAAGTAAAGTAGGTGCCATTAAATCAATGAGGGGCTGATGTATTATGTGTGTGTGGCTGTGCGAATTCTTGTGTGAAAGAGGGACAAGGCAGAGGGGGGCGCCTGGGTTTAGTTTAGACTCAAGAGAGGTTACTGGTCATTGCCTTTTGGTGCTGGGCCAGCCCCTTTCTAGTTTATATTCCTCCAAATAATTGAAATCCCCTTTTGTTTTACTATGCAAGTTTGCATTTACCTCAATAACTCAGTATTACTACTGTATACTGTACTACTATATAATAGAAACATAGAGGTACGCGGTTACAGTTTCCAGTAAAGTGGGCGAAATTATATCAAGTAAGGGTTTTTTAAAATGCAGAACTCTCCTAGATCCATAAAGCAAGAATAAAATGGGAAGCCGGAGGATAATATCCCACCCTTGCCAGTATAGCTGCCTGAAAATCTCGTCTTTTTCCTATTCATGTTGTGTGACCCTTCCGTCTATGACTATGTTCCTGTGCAGAAATACTTCACAGATGATGTATTCAGACAGTTTTAGGAGAAACGAGAGGGGTTGAAGGCCACAGGGGTTTCCACAATGCTGTTAGAAGAGACTCAAGTCTTCCAGCGTGTGAGGAAAAACAAGAAGTTAAAGCTTCCCCTCTGCCCAGCTCCCCCGTAATTCACATCCTGCATTGCACACTGCCAGCACGGAGGAGATCCCTTTCTAGCCAACCTTACTTTGGGCTGCAGGAGGAAACAAGGACAGAACTATATCTCGCCAGCTCTCAGTGTGGTTCATAGGTTTGGAAATAAACTGTGAGAAACTGTAAATCAGTAACGGTTCCTCCTGGACATTCTCCTGATGAGACGGAAGCTAAACTGCAGATCTCGGGCATAGGGTTTGCCCTCAACCTCCTCTGATCTCTACAAGCAAAAGGCGAGTGTTTTCCGAGCTGGCAGGAGTGAATGTGACAGCAAAGGAGAAATGAGACAGGAAGGAGAGCAAAGGGCTTCGCACAGAGGTGACACCCTTGGGGGTAGAGCTGGCTAGCTGAGACCTTAGCCTGTTTGCAACAGTGTGCACTATTTGTGACTGGATGCAGATAGCAGATAGGCAGTTAAAAGGCTTTTTATTTAAGGTGCTGACACTTCAGAAGAAAATGAGAAAAAGAGAGGTGCTAAAAGAAAAACGCATTGCTTTTCATTCTTCTGTCCTCTTGCTTCTTCCTTAAATTTTATAGGATGAACTCGCTTAATTTAAGTACTTGTCAGCAAAGGTCTGACAGGACAGTCAAGAGCCATCCACAGTGCTCTTTGGAAAAACTGCCTGTGGGCCAAGCACTGGCAGCCACCTTGGCACTGCCTGGGAGTAGAAAACTGCTCCCCTCCATCTTCTCCTCTTTCCCCATGCATGCTGGGCAATGAACCTGCTGCATGACCTCCTGCACCCCTGTTATCATGTCCTGTGAGCCCCTGGGCTGCAGCAGCACACTCTGTGTACGAGAATAGATGAGCATATTACTAATAAATATGTGGCTCAGATCTAGTTCTGTGGAGAAGTCACAAGGCTGGTGGAAATTAATTTGTTGTTACTGGCAAAATGGCAAAAAGGATGGCTCTGGGACTGTTTTATGCAGACTGGGACTGTGCCACCTGGAAACATTTATATTAGCACTATCTCAGTAGCCTTCACAATAAGCTTTGGCAGATGTTAGCCTCCATCCCTGCCTACTGGTGGGCAAAACAAGGCAGGCAGGTGGCTGTGAAGTTTCCTGCAAGGCAGTTCAGAATGGCACTGTAAGGAGGGAGGAAAGCCTGGCTGGCTGCCCATCCTGAGACATCGCTTCCCTCAGGGCATCTTCCAGTCTCTGCAGATATGTTTCAACTTGCCAGGTTTATCTTGGGAGCATTCCGATCCTGCCTCAGACAGTGTGCATCTTTCCTTTGACCATGACTGTTTCCATATCATCCTCCCTGGTAGGATCCTCTTCAGGGCTCAGCCCCAGAGCAAGGATCTCAACAACCACAGAGGCTCCTAGCTGAAAGGAAGAGCCGTTGTGAGGCACCTCTGGCAGGCATGGCAATGACAGCTGTGATGGGCAAAGGTGTTGCCCAGGACACAGAGCTGCTGCCGCCACCTGCGTCCACTGCCTTGGCTGGGCCTCCCGGGAAACTGTGCATCTTCATGGAAAAGGCTGAACTCTAAACATATTATTTTTAGCCTGGTTTCCTAAGGAAATGAAGATTCTGTCACTTCATGTCTGCCCATCTGTCCCCAGCAACCTTTGAATCCGCTCGCTACTTGCAGATGAGTTTGATGGAGCATTAGAAGTCTCAGAAGTATTTAGACTTCTAGTTATGAAAATCCATACCTGGGAAGAGCAGTGCAAGGTAATGCATGAATTTCTATCTGACAGAAGGGAAGGAAGGGAGGACTCAGCAGTCACTTGTTCTGTTTGAAAGCTCCTTATAAGCCTCTTCACATACTATTTCTTGCTGCAAACATGGTGGGTAGACAATTCCCAAAGGGAATGAGCCAGGTTAAATGAAGCAGAAACTGCAGCCTGTCAGGGACACCCCAAATAGAAAACTGAAAAGTCAAGGCTTTGTTCAATGCCCAGAGCAACTTGTTTCACTCTCAACCTTCTTTTCTCTGACAGGTATACAGGAAGATTGTAACAAAACATAACACAAAAGGAAAAGATCTGCCTTGCTGTGAAGATGAATATTTGATTTTGTTTCATGTTTTACCTGCCAGTTGAGGGGGCGTGTGAGTCTGTATGTGTCCATGTATATTTGTGCTCACTTAAAGTTTATTTAGCCATAGAAAGCATTGGAGCACTAAGTGGTTTTCTGTGCAGTCGTTTCAAATTTATATGGCCAACTCCAAGTGCCGACCGTCACTATGAAGACAGTCGTAGGTAATGGGCTTAAGTTGTGTCAGGGGAGGTCTAGGTTAGATATTAGGAAAAATTTCTTTACTGAAAGAGTGGTGAGACATTGGAACAGACTGCCTAGGGAAGTGGTGGAGTCACCATCTCTGGAGGTGTTCAAAAAACGTGTAGATGCGGCACTTCAGGACATGGTTTAATGGTTATGATAATGTTCAGTAGACGGTTGGACTTGAAGACCTTGAAGGTCATTTCCAACCTTGATGATTCTCTGATTCTATGACTTCTCCTGTGCATTTTATTCCCTTCTCTCATCCTTTGGCTGCCTCTGCGTTTCCAAGCCACACATTCCTTATGGCAGGGTTTATTTCTCCCTTTATGTCCCTTGCCTGCATTTTGAGTATTGCTGTGAACAGTTACCAAAAGCCCCAGCAAGATCCCTAGTTTCTCCAGTTCTGTTCAATACCTCCTGAAATACCAACCACCACCTTTAACTGAAAGGCTTGTCTTCAGGGGAGGAGATGATGGCCCAAAGCTTAGACTCTATGATCTCTCTCCAACTGTATCTGCTGGCAGTACAGTTCTTACTGCTGGGCATGCCCTTGGGCCACCAGCTGATTTCCTGGTACAGAGCTGGGCTCTGTCAAAGGGCTTTGCTACCATGGCCAATGAAGGCTTCACTCTGATAAGCCAGCTCCAGGTGAGGTCCTCACTCCTGGTGATGGCCACTTTGAAGTTCACAACTGAGAAGATCAAGGGTTTATTTGAGGATGGGAAGGCACTGCAGGAAATTAAGCAGTCAAAAGGAAAGTGTAGTTTCTTACAAAGAAGTGGTCAGTGGTCAGCCTCTGCAAGTCAAATGCAGGGTTGCAAAGAGAGGGTGGCTGAGGCATGCTGGGGACCCTGGGGCAAACATGGGGGTCATGTGTGGTGAGTTCTGGGATGGCAACAGCCTCTGCCACTCCTGGCTGGGAACAGACTGACTGCTTTTTTTTTTTTTTGTTATGGGTTAGCAGGCTGATAAAATCACAGCTGAGCTGGCATTGTTCTTCCACTTCTGTCTGATGCAAATGAACAAGAGACACACACTCCCTCTGAGCAGGGAGGGAGCAAAAATTTTAGTAAATGTAGCTTGTTAGGTGGTCTGGTTTTGGTCTCTGCAGGAAAAGAGCTCGGCCGTGACTCTTTAGAGGGCCCCTGGGGAAGAACCCGATAATGTAGTGGAATAATGAATGTCAAGCTATGAAAGCATTTCATTACCAGCATCCTCACCCCATGCAGCCCAGTCTGCTGCAGTTATCATGTGCTTCTGACGAGAAAGGTCACCGTGAGATTATCTTGCCTCTGAAACAGGGAGGCTGCATTTCAGTAAGAGGGTTCTTGCTCCTGTGTGTGCACAAAACACTAGCAGATACCCCAAAGCAAAGGGAAAGCTGCACTTTAGTGTGCCGCACAGAGGCAGAGCAAGGGATTTCACTGCTCTGAAGAATTGGAGTTGTTGCCCTCTGTTCAACCTGCTGAGGCCCTGCTGTGTTACAGAGGAAGCCAGTGGGCAGATTTCTCTCTTCTAAACTTGATTCTCAAAATATTCACTGCTTTCCTTCCAAAGTCAGTGGTTACTTCCCTTGACAACAAGGTGCAGTCTTGGAGAGATGGAGGTATCTTTGAAGGTGACGGTGCTAATCTGAAGGGGGAGTTAGACTATGAGAGACAAGTGATCTTGCTGAGCTTGTGCCAAGCGTGGGTGCCCAGCGTGGCAGGAAGGCTGTGTCTGCATAAGGCAGCCTCAGCCCTTGCCTCCCCATCTGAGATAACCTAACAAGGGCACAGCAAACCCCTGCTCTGCCACGGATAGCTTGCATGATATTGAGTTATTCAAATCTCTCTGTTCTCCATTTCCTTTGTGGTGAGCTAGTTAATGGGTCTTCCCTTCTCTTGCTTGCTCTCTGCTTTATCTAGCCGAATTGCAGGCTCCTGTGTGGGGCTATGGCTCTGCCTCATGTCTCCACTTATGCCAGAAAGCTGAACCCCAAAAAGCGAGCAGTAGTCTGCAAAGCACCGTGGAGCCTGCAGCAGCAGGGCTGGGTGCTGGCCCTCATGTGGCTAAAGGCAAACCTGGCATTTTGTGCACAAACCTTTCCTGAAGTCAGACCACTCTTTCTGCAGCGCAGGCCCTTCCATGACAGTGTCTCTAGCTCAACCTTCAAGGAGCAACCAGCTCCTTTGGTTCATGTTGTTTTTCCCCTCTCTCCACACAAGCACCGAGCAGCTGAGCCCTCTGCCCTGGCGGCCGCGCTCCCGAGGCTTTCTGTGCCTGGCACCTACTTTCTCCCCTTCCACAAAGCGAGCTCTACAGACTTCCATTTTTAGCACTGATGAAGCACGTTGCCTCTGCTGATGGCAGAAAGCAAAGACCTGAGCAGGCCCTACAACACCACCGGCATTTGCTGTTAAACCAGAGAGGTTTCACTAAGCAGATGTAGATGGCTGGGTGGCATAGGCAGCAGTAGGCAAGAAGAGCAGACTTTTAACCAAAAGGGGTTTAATCTGGCATGGTACCAAACATGCCACTGTACAGCCTTCACTCCCTTCATTTGCCTTGGGGAGGGTTGCCAGCTTCTGCACCCCCTGGTCAGCTCTTTCCCGCTACTGCTCTCTGCTTCAACCCACAGACTTTATTCATAGGAGCAGGCAGGTGATAAGCACTGGTAATGCAAATGGTAATGCACATCTTCCAAATTCTGAGTTTAATATATCACCAACATTTCTCACTTCCTCAGCCATTAGTGACAGTGAAGAGGTCAAGGAATTTATGCTGGCACCAATGAGGTTTTTGGCAGAGAATTCCCTTTTATGCTTCTCTATTCAGACCCATCACTTGCTTCCTTGCTGCAGTTGATGTTTTAGACAACACCGCTTTGGGAACAGGAAGGACTCCATCCTGAGAACTGCAGGAGACTGATTGTTGTTGCTACAACCCAAAGTCTGTTGCTAAAAACCAGTCAGCTTGGAAAGAACCATCAGCAATAAAAATGTGCCACCTGGCAGGACGTTTTAGGTGCCTCTTTATATCTGACTGTCAAGTCCTGATACGTACACCTGCTAAATCAGGGAAAAACAGCCAACACAGACAGTTTCAATATTTAACACCATACTCAACAGAATAATCACATTTTAAAAATACCTTGACTGCCCTGCATTTTTTGTAATACTTTAGTTCTAGGTTAATTAGTTTAAAACTCATTGATCAAGAAATTAAAAAGCTATGGGTTTCTCTTTGATTTACTCTTTTGCTTTTCCTCCACTAGGACAGTTGAAACCACTTTTGTCCATTACTGTTAATCTCTTTTTGTACATTTAGGGTAGCTTTTATTCCTTTATGTTATGAAGACACTGATCCCAGGTCAACCTGGGACACCTGCAGCCCAGACAGACTGTGTAGAAAATATAAAGATGTGTAGAAAATGTATATCTGATTGTTGGCCCAAAAATACAAGCACAATGAGGAAGCAGTAATACTAGCGCTGTGTGGTGCCTGTCAGGTTTCCCGAAGCCTTTACAGCTGAGCACTGAAAACCCTAGAGGTTGTAGTTCATATTTGGTTTTGTTTGTTTACAGAGGAGGGTGAGCTCTAAACTACTGTGATGTCTCTATAAATTTCAGTCAAATCACAGGCTTCTATGTGTTAGGTGGCTCCTAAAAGAGGTTAATGGTGTTACAGTACATGAAGTTCCCAAGGCTGCAGCCCGAATGAATCCCTTCTGTGACAGGCAGAAAAACCTTCTCATAAATAGTCAGATTGAGATATTGGTTGTGTTTTGAATGTTTCTACAGTGTTTTTGATCAGAAGCCATCTAATTGTTGTTGTTGTAATTATTATTATTGGTTTTAAAAGAGTTTTTCCAATACCTCATAGCTCAGAGGCCACCCACCTTCCAGTTTTGCTCTTTGTCCTTCGTCCTTCAACTGGGGATGAGGATGGTGTGAGTTGTCCAGCCCCGCTCCTGACATAAGCAGACACAGCCGCTTAAAACACACAACATGATTTTTTTTTTATTTGTTTAATCAGTTTACATTCCACAACTGACAGTTTACTTATTTTTTAATTTTCCATGAACAAGTTGTTTAGTTAGTTACCAGACAAGATTTTAAATTGATGGAAATACAGTATTCTGTGCCAATCCGGATAAAACCAAAACCAAACAAAATCAAAACAGAAAGAAAATTGTAAGATGTAGCCATTTTTTTGGCAAAGTCCTGTGATGCTTTCTGCGACTTTCATCTTTCAAACTTACAGGGGTTTGTTCATTCCCCTGGTTAGTTCCCTGATCTCAACCCTGTCACTAAAATGATCCTTCAGAGCCATGCTCCTGCAAACACCGACGCACACACACAAACACCCATGTGTCTGCAGATTAGCACCTTGGAGTAATGGAACATGAAGTTTGGGGTTATTTCATGTTTAAACAATTTCTGTTCACCTCTTCTGCAACACATTACAGGAAGTAATGGAAAAGTACAATACACTTGAGAAGATGTCACATTACTTGTGAAATTAGCCACCACACTCACATCTTACCAGAATGACCTAACGCGATAGTCAGTTGTTGTTGATGTGTTGTTAGCACCGATGGCCACTTGGCCACTTTGCCACTTTGCCTCTTGCAGCAGCACAGAACCTCGCAGGATGTGCCACCCTCAATTACTTCTGACAACTGGATGCTACTACCCAGAACTCATTAAACTCTGTGTGGACTGACTAAAAAGTGCTCCACTTGGTTGGGCGGCTGCATTCACAGATCAGATATCCTTGGCAATGCCCAGAACAGAATCAGAAATGGACTTCTATTTATTTTCAAAATGTGCAGAATTCTAATATATTTTAATGTAATTCCCAATCTAGCAAAGCAATTCGGCATGTGCCTAGCTTTAAGCATGGCAATAGCATCATTAATGGGACATTCATGCTTGAAATTAGGCAAGTGCTTACATGCTTTGTGGGATCAAAGCTGTGTAGCAGTACTCTGATGAAGTCAGGATCCTGAATGTCCTAATCCTAATTCACATTTACAGCTACTGCAGATGTGGATAAACCAGCTACAGTCCAGATTTTCAAAAGTCCTGAAAACAGAAGGCTCCACCTGCAGCTAGTAGAAGTAGCAAGGGGGCATCAAACCACTAAACACCAGGTCTTTTCACAGTCTTTTGGCTTCCCATCTCTAAAATGGCTATAAGACCTACCTACCTCAGAGAAGTCTGATGTGACTCATACTTGTAAAATTTTCTGAGGAGAAAGTATGCCAGATAAATGCAATGTATCAATGCATTTTTCTGAACACGCCTGAGTGTTGTGACATTCTAGGTCTTTTCTAATCCAGCTTTAATATGTGTGTACTGCACTTAGAAGAAACATAAACATCTGGCCAAGATGTATCTGCATGAAAAATGTCTTGTACCAGTCAAATTATTTTACTTGGAAATGTCCTAGAAAAGTGCTGGCATACTTCAATTTGCAGGCATTTTAAGTGAATTATTATACTAAGCTTCCCAAACTGTCAATTAGAGACAGTGGTGATTGCAACTGTTGTCATCATCAAAGGATGGTTATGGGAGTTGTTTCATTTATTCTGAGCAAAAAGATGCTTTTCCATATGGAAAAAAGGACAAATGAAGGAGTTAAGGAAGGGGAACCCTCCAAAAACTTTTGGTCAATCCTTGCCTCTGGCTGGGGTAAATATTACTTGTGGCAGAAGAAATCGTAAAGAGAAAATCCTAAATATCTGCAAGAGGTGCACCTGCTGTGGATGGAGGAATGTCCAGTGAGTTTGATTTCTCACTGGCTCTTGTGCAAAACGCTAATGCCATCACACAGGTGTATTTTGCCACGACTGCACATGTTTGCCATAGGAGCGTGTGATGGCACAAGCATGAGACAGCAAAGAGTCAGACTCACATTCTGAGCTGGCCAAGTGATTCATGAGCAGCACAGTGGGAGCTCGCAAGGCAAGTTGATGCTTTAGCTCCCTGATGTGAGATGGCCCTGTGAGCTCTACCTGTCCTCCTGCCTACGTTCTAGGATTGCCCCAGCACCAGGCATTGCTGCTGTCCCCTGTGAGGCTATGCACTCGCTCCCTGCTGCAGGGTCACAGGAGTTGTTATGGCTTTCGTTAGGAGGTGAGACAAGGTTTTTTAAGAGAAAGTGGAAAAGTATCCAAGAAGATAATCCAAGTACAGCATGGAGATGAGGGGCCAGGCAGTCCCCTCTTGGCAAGCTACACCCTCAGCAAAGTCATCCCAGCAGGGAGGAGTGAGCACAGCTGGACATGCAAGGCTGTTGTAATGAATGGGAAAGAAAGAAACTGGGACAGGGTCACCCTTTAGAGCATCCTCCCATGTGATGTTGCACACTGAATTTAACATCTTTTAAAAGGAGGTTTCCTTTGACAGTAAAACTCTGAAAAACCTGCAAACCCCTTGTGGGACACAGTGAGTCAACAGCTAAAAGAACAACTTTTGGGAGTCCTGCATACCCAGGACCTTCCTCATCTCTCTCACAGAGAGGGAAGGCAGGAGGGCGGTGATGAGAATTTAGGAACATTCTGAAAAGTCTTGGAGAAAATGGTGCCGCATCCTTAAATCTGATTTATTCTCAAGTTCTTCTTCATTTCCAGAGTTCACTCTTAAAGCCTTTATTTCTTTTTCACAGACATCTCAAATGACAAAACAGTCACATATGCAAGAGTTGGTATGGAATGGGATTTAGAGAAAAACATCTTTACAGGAAGCATCTCTATATTCTCACACAGAGGGAGGAAAAGGGAGAGAGGGAGAGAGAGATACATATCTGACTCCTCAGAAAAGGGGAAGGGAGAACAGGAGAGGAATGTCAGGATGAAACAGTACAGCTTGGTCAAGGTGGTATCATGATGAAAAGTAACTTTTGATCCCTGGAACTCAGCTTTATCTTCCACTTTCTAGCTAAAGTCTTTCCCTAAGTACTGGTTCATAGTATAGAATCTTTACTTTACAGGTCCCTGCAGGCCAGCTGAACTCCCTCTTGTCATCACCTCAGCAGTATTTTTAAAAATAAAGTTGTTCTGAGAGATGGGTGAAGATTGTCAGGTCACTGACTTAAATTTAGCTGTCAGTGACCATACATTGACACAACATTCACTTAGCCCTGGAGTTTTCAGAAATCAGTTTAATACTCCCACTCCTCTGTCTGTGTGTGATTTATTCAGGTAAAATATGCAAATATACAAGAGCTCCAAAGTACTTACACTGGATTAAATTGCTGGTCCTTACAGACAGACTCACTATCAATGTGTGATTCCAAATTTTGGCTCTGAGAAACTATCAGCATGAGATGGAAACGTAAGTTCAGCCTTTTCAGAGGAGCTTTCTGAATAATAGAGTCACAGTTCATTCTCTTGTTGAGTCCTCGGTTTAGTTTTTCTGAGGACAGCTATAATCCCAACAATAAGGGATGAAATTGCAATCTCTTTAATCTCCATGTAAGCTGTTTGCAAAGCAGCTATTAACATTATAAACAAATATGAAATATGAAACTGTCCAAACTGTACCGTGGGGGACAATTTTCTGAGTATCACTACCAGCTAGATGACTTTCTTCAGGCCAGCTTGGGGATTGAGCAAGAAAGCAACCTTTGAACAGCTCAGTCATTCAAGCTTTTAGGATGTAAATTCCCTCTTTGAACTGCTTCAGCAAAGCCCAGGGCTGCCAGAAAAAGGTGAAGAGTTCAGATGAAAGATCTCTGACCTCCAGCACTGGGACCACCCAATAGCCTGTGCCCGGAGACCACCAGGAGGAGCTCACCTCAAATGCAGTTTTCAGGAGTCAGGGCAAGCCATGTCCTTTGCAGTCATGTTGCAATTTGGGGTGGGAAGGCTGCCATGAACATCTCCTTTTGCTTCAACAGTCTTCCACAATTATCACCTGTGCTTTTCATGATGAGCAAGGCCATGCACCTGAAGCACAGGGCCTTGGCTGATCTCTATATGGATGCTCTTCTGCACTTGATTCTTCTCACCAGGATTTAAGATCTTTTAAAATCCTGTGGCCACCCAAGATAGGTGAGCGATCACTCTATGGAGCAAGAGAGACCTCCTAAAGCTAACTTAGATGTCAGTTTTATTGGTTCACTATCTAGAAGTGCCTGCCTCTCTTCACTAACTGTACAAGAAACCAATGGAGATGAGCTCATTAACATAAAGAGCTCAGTTAAGTGCCTGAGGTTAACAGGAACGAATGTAGGTCAGAAAACCCAGGCCTTTGTGTAGCTTGACTTAATCCACAAAAGTGCTCCTCACAAACTATACCCAGTACAGAAGAACAGCAGCTGTACAAAGGGCCACTTACTAAAGAATAAGTGAGTCTATTGAGAGAGCTAGCGTGGAACAGAGATTCTGCTGTGACCTTTTCAATCCATTTCTTCTCCTTAAAAAAGCCCTAGAGACCAAGCCCTAGGACTGGATATACATGTGTGGATGTGCATGCCGCTCACTTCAGTGTGGTACCCCTCCTCGGCTGGTGCAATGGCAGAATGAGGATTTTCCTGGGAAATAGTTCTTCTAAATTTGTTTTGATTTGAGTCTGAGATACATGAGGATTGTGAAAAAGAAACAGTCTTTTGCCTGAAATTCTGTACATTGACCTTGGGTTGTTTCAGGCAGTCATGACACTACAGACATTTTTCATAAATTTACAAATATATGTACATATATATACACATATCTACATGTATATGTGTGTTAGTCTATAGGATAGATTTACTGCTGCATCATTCCAGCCACACACAAGGACAAAGGTTGTTTTTTTACAAAAAGACATTGGTATAAAGTTGGAATGACTTAGCAGTGACTGTTCCCATGCCTATGCAAAGGAAATGGGCTGACATACAAATGCAGCCCCCTTACCTAAGTTCCCTCATCACATACACACATAAACAGGACCCAGTCTTATGGTTGTTCATGAAGCAAATTTCTCATTGATCCCAATGACCTGTAATCAACTGGAAATTTACTTAAAGAACTAGAAGTTCAGGCCCTTTTTAGTCACAGTTTACAGCTTTGAAAGTTGTAACGTCTGTCATACTAGGCCTCAACGTGCTTTAAAATAATTTAAGTTACTGCAGAAAAAAAAACCTTCAAAAGTCCACAAATATGCTTTTCTGCGTAACTAGGGGAAATTTTGTCCTGCAAAAGATCAAAGAACAAATACATGAATATGAACACTCTAAGTGATGGAAATTGACGAGTAAAAATAGTAACAGTTTAAATTAGATGTCTGTGATTGTTGCTGGTGCCCAGGAGTTATAAATAATTCAGTACACTCTAACTGAATAGTCTAAGGCTGCACTTTTATTTTATTGTTCTGATTACTTGAACCTTTTTCTTATGATCTATATTGTTAATGAATAACCCATCATAAAAAAGTACAGCCTTATGCTCCACAGTTAGATGAAAACTATTGTGAGATAAAATGTCACAAGAGTTTAAGCAAATTAGGAGTGTATATGTTATTTAAAAAAACCCAACAACAACACAACTATGTAGCACTGAAGGCATTTAGTGTTTTACTCCTATTCACTATCTAAGGAGGAATTGGATGCTGAGGCTTTTTTGTGTAGCTGGCCCCAGGAGACTGAGCCGTATCTGATTTACGCTTCTTGGTGTCTATATGACTTTGAAATTGGGGCAAAACCCGCAGGTCATGCGGCTTTTTGAAGACTTGATGCTTTATCTCATCTGCTGCAGGACGGCTATTACTGTTTGGGTATTTCTGACCAGCTGGCAAAATAACAAGGCCACTTGAAGGAATTGCCTTTACAGAGAGATTCCTGTGCCCTGCTGCCACAGGTAGGGCTCAGAGCCATGGGGACCTGAAGCCCCCTGCTGTGCTGAGCAGCATTAATCATGGTCTTCATGCTGCCGATAGCCCACACAAGCCCTCTGCAGGGGACAGAAATAAAATCCGGGCAGTGTCCTGCCATGGTGCTGCCTCTTGGCACAGTGGGAATTTTACACCAGGGAATAATAAACTTTTCTGATTTGGAGGTGATATGGTGCAATTTTTTCTCATGTGACTGACACCATCTGTGTTACAGAAGCACCTTGAAACAGCTGGTTGCAAGAACCAGTCTTGTGAATACTAAGGCTGTCCTTCTGATGGGCCTTCAGATTTTTTCCCTTAACCTTACGTGCTCACAAAGTCACACCCGTATGTATTGCACACGAGTGGTTAGTACCAGGGTGTGGCACTAGAAGGTAGTAAAGACACAGCTGCATTTTTGGAGGTAGGATGGCTAGCTCAGGACTGGCTGGATCAGAAGTAGAAACCCTGTATTGAAGAACACTGATGGTCAGCTCTGAAGAGTCTTGCCGCAGTGTTTCCGGATGTTTCTGCCCTGAGCTGTTCACTGCCTCCCTTTCTGCTGGATGTATCTTCCCAAAGGCAACATAGAGAGAAAGAAACATCATTTGTGTCTCAGCTGCTTCCTTTCCCTGCATCTCTGGGATGAGAACAACATCAGCAACTCTTTCGTAAATATTCAAATACATTTTGATGGTGAATGCTCAGTTCATTCCAGTTGTGTTGCGCTTCCCCACGTCTCTTCAACAGATAGTTTCCCTGCGATCTGCGCACACAACCTAACACAGACACAGATGGCATCTCAATGGCATTTCAACTCCTGAGTTAAGTACAAAAGAATAGAAAAACAATTATGCTGCATTTTTCCATGTATTTTCTCTCTATACAGTACACCTATTTACAAATTACTAGCACCCGCATCATGTGGGATATGCATGTGTGTGTTTGAGGAAGGAGGGGAATGAGGGTGTCCATATGTATAGACTCTATGCAATAAAACTTTTGAAGTTGCTTTCTGCCACTCTGCAGGAGTGTTAATTGAAGCAAAAATCTAAAAAGGCAGTCCTAGAAGGGACTGATGATTCCTGCTGTGGTTGACATTGGATCATCATCGAGTAATTCTACCAGTGCCCATCAATTTTGACCTACGGCAGCTGCTGTTAGGTTCCCTTCTTTTAAGTCCCTCACCTTTCCTTGGAGATAACCTATCTGAGCTCTCATTATTTTCATTCCAAGTCTTTCCTGAGCAAGGAAGGACAGTTGATCTGTGATTCTGGAGTGCTTTACTTGAGGTGGCCAGCAATCCATTTCGCTCTTGTGAGCTATACTGAGGCAGTCAGCTAGGCTTTTTGTCCAAGTTAAACCCTAAACATGTGCAAGGCTTACTGCAATTAAATTGACAGCATTGTATCAGGCTCCAGTTCTCCCAGTAATGTCAACAGGGAGTTTGTCAGAGACCTCTGGCACCAGCAGTAGGTAATTTGTTTTTTAAAAATATTGCAATCTCTAACTATGGCTCTGAAGAAAGCTGTAGGATTGGAGTACTAGTGGGGCAGACAGGATGGAAACATGAAATCAGAGTAGAAAAAAAAAGGTAACATCTGATGACTGTTTTTTTCTAAAGCAAAAGAGATGTTGTGAGTGTGTAAGCACACATTTCATTTTCAGTGTTAACCAAAACAGCACTAAAATATTTTCTAAGGCATCTGATCCAAAACTCACTGGAGCCAAGGGGAAGCTTTCTATGGACTTCAACAGACTATGGAACAGATGCACTATATTCCTGGCTATAACTGGAAACAGTGGGGCTATAAGTTTTTAGCTAAGTCCTGTTTTTATGTGTTTTCAGCTTAGACTGGCAGAATCAAGATCTTATGGATCTGGCCTGGAGTTTACAATCAAACTTTAGGCTTTTTTGAAGCTCATTTCCTGACCTTGGAAATTCATCCATCACTAATCTTTACATCACGTTTGTGCTTCATGCACACTTTTTACTCTTTGTCTCTCAGTGGTGCCTGGCAATCGTTCAGAGATGTCTCAGTTTTTCACCTTGAGTCTTCCCTTGCTGGCTGGGTGAGCACAGCAGTATGGGCCATGAAAGAGCACAGAACCTGAGGGCAAGGAGATGTAGTGTTGGTTTGTGTGGATGTGTCTGAGCACTCTTGTAGCCCTTCTAGGCCTATGTTGAGATACACAGAAGAAAGAGCCCGAAAAATGTATGTCTTTATTTAAGCTATACTTGGTAACATATTATTTCCTCTCCATTTCCCTGCTGGCAGTTAGCTTGGCACTCAAGAATTAAGGACAGATTACAGTGATTTTCTTCTCAGCTCTGCTTATCAGCGGGGCTCCAGGGATGAGCCTGATTCGGAGGCACTGCATGGTGGGTAAATGGACAGCCATGGAGACACAGTCTTCCAGGTATGCTTGAGAATCTGAGCTACCCCTTGCATATCAATCCTCTCCCTTAACAGTGTTGTTTTATTGCCCATCCAACGGATGGCACAGTTAATATGCTATGGCTAAAAGTGGCCCCAAATGACTTGCATCTACAGAAAAGCAGAATACCTGCACTCACAATTCTCTTCTGGGAGGATGAGGATCATCTGATTAGAGGACTCTGAGGGTTTTTCTTTTTTCCTTTCATTTGTTACTGCAGCTGGAATAACATTAAAAAAAGTAAGGGCAATTTTTCAAAAGCAGTATTTCAAAGAAGTTGCTCTGGTCACTGGTGGTTTGTTATCCACTTGTGACTATCCCTGTGGTAAAATGAAAGAAAAAAACCAAACCCAACTAAAAATATAACTGGAGGGACTATACTTTTTAGATCAGGGAAGAACAGTTGTGTGTTTGCAGAGAGGGAGAAGGGAGAGATGATATATACAGGTGGCCAATATGAGTCAGGAATTTTAACACACAAACAGCTTTAGCTTGAAGAACAAGGTGTCCTATACTGTACATAAGATACAGAGCATGTGGACTTCTGCCATGTAGCCCCCTCACATATACAGTGCCCCCAGCAGGGGTGGATAGCAGAACCCCCTGTAGTTAACTCACTGCTATCAAAGGACAACTTCACTGTAAAATAACCAAAAGACCAAAAGTCACTATACACAAAACCTCAGCCTGCAGATCGCAGTTGGTTGAGCCAATTCATCCTGCATCTCTGCAACTAGCATTTTATAACATCTGTGTTCACTGTAGTCAAGTTCCTTTATGGTGTCTGGAGCACAGAGATGTGTTGTCCCAGTAGTGTAACCTGAAAGGCCATGTGCAGGAAAGAGCCTGCTAGCTACAGACCCCACATTACCATCTAATGGAAAGGGAGACCAAACACCCACTGGTACATCAGGCTAGGACAAAGAGTGTCACTTTATCTACAGGGAGGGCATAGGAAAAGAAGAGCGGGGACTGGACTCTGCAGGAAGCTGAACATCATTCAGGAAAGCACATTCTTAACTTTAAGCATACAAATAGTCTACCAAATTTAAGGGAATTAGTCATATGCTCCCAGTAAACAACATGTTTAGGTGCTTCGCCAGAGCAGATCTGAGGGATGGGGTCAAGCCCCTTAATGCTGAGATCACAGCTGATGGATTTGTAATTAACTATTCCTCCAACTAGAAACCCACACACTAGTCAAAAAGCTTGAATCTCTATTCAGAAAGAAACTTCAAAGCTTCCCAAAATTGCAGAAACTCAGGCTAGATGGGAGAGTGCTTTGGCTCGGGATAGATGAGGACACTAAACATGACAAATTTGGACTTGGATATGTTTTGAGTCAACCTTGCTCTAAAGAGTCTGAGCCATTAGAAGGTGTGGTGGGCCTGGAGGCCCCTTCAAGGGTATCGAAGCACGCAGGGCTTCTCCCAGTTCTGTGAGTACCATGGAGGGAAACTCACAATATCCCAAAGGGGTTTTAAGATGAAAGAACTGGTGTTTGGACAAATGGTCCTTTTGAGGATCGAGTCTGAGATTAAGGTTTTATGATCAGTTGCTGCTTCAGACACTTACTCCCATAGTTTTTAAGATGCTTCATAGCCACACAGGCCCTATAGATCCTATGCTATAGTGCATAGAAAATCACAGAACTAGCCTAAAGATCCAGACTTAGCCCTTTTCTGTTGTCAATAAAAATAATCATAGCCTTCTGCCACTATCGCCACAAACAGACAAGCACAAAGGCTCACATACAGCTTGTAAACCAACATCATCAGAGAATATTTCATCAAGGCAGAACTATTTTTGTGCCATCTGCAGAAAGAAAGTAAAGCTTTGAGAACTCATGAAAGAGCAAAATTATTTCCATTTCTGTCGGTCTTATTGCTATACCTCTTTCAAAATAGTATCTGTAAGAGAATACACCCTGTGACCAGTCACAGACCACGCAAGGCTGACTGTACATGGCCACAGGAGCTGTTTTACTGCTTTCCATGCCACAGGGCCTGGTGATGGACTCCAGCTAGATACCTCTGTGCCCTTTAGTTTACCTGGGTCACTCCAGGTGTCTATATTCACATGAAACATACTCCCTATCGCACTCAGCACTACAGAGGAGGAAGAATCTTCACATTCAGCACTGTTTTAGTGAAACAATTACCATTTTTCTAAAGCACTAATCTCTTAAAGAGAATTTTTTTCTCAAAATCATTCATATTTTGAAAAATTTCACAATTTTTTAATCAGTCTCTTTGGGCTTTGCATTATTGATTTTCTGCTTTCAGGTTTCATTTAGCTTTCCAAGAGCTGTTTTTAATTTTCTTTTTCACTCCAATAGTAACTCTTCAGCCTCCTTACCTGGTAGGCACTTGCACAGTCAAACGGTTTCAAAGCTTTTCAAAATCACTCTATTTGAAAACCTTGCCAGAGAAAAGAAATAAACCAATCTACTCAAAAGGGAAATTTCTTCAAAAGGTATTTTCAACATGAACAAATAAATACTTTCTCTAGTCGGATCTAGTGGAGAATGAAATGGCAAACTTTAGTTGCCAGGGATGACACTTCAGTGGCAATACACTGGCTTGGCAGTTGGCATTGGCATCTGGGGAATCTGTAGACCAGAGAAAGAAAAAGCTAGCTAGTTGAGCAAGAATGAGAGAAACCCAGATCTACCTTACTCTAAAATGCCCCCCAGAAACTTAATTTCTTTGGGCACTGTTAATTAAGCAACATCATCTCACAAGGTGTAACGAGGAGTGGAAGCAGGGCTGAAAAGGGAATGTCTGGCTGGCTATGCAATTGTACTGCATAAGAATTATTCATTGGCTGCAGTATTTTAACTGAGCGAAATACTGTTTCTTGCCAGATGTGTAAATGGCATGACCTGGAAATTAATGCCTTCATTTCCGTGCAGTAGGCACAGTTTCAACAGGTTGCCTCCTTCTCCTGGTGAGTTTTTGTAGATGTCAAGGATGATTTTTATTGACTAATGAGGACTGATGGCATACAGCTATTATGTAAGAAAGGATTGATGGTACTATCCCTGAATTAAGAGCATGTTGGATTGAGATGATTTTGGGGAGGCCTTTTTTATATGCCTTGTCTCCCTTTGCCTGTCTGTTTGTCAGTGGTACCCTCACTCCTGCATATGATGAATCAGTCATCATCTCTTCAGGTTTCATTTGATCACACCCTTGGCCCTTCCTCCCCATCCTCCCCTGAGCCACTGTTCCCCTGCAAGGGCCCACTGCCCTCACAGCCAAAATGCTTTGCTTCCCCTAATGGCGTTCACCTGCCTCACCAGAATTCACTGTTCAGTTAGCTCTTCTAAGATGTGTGACCTGAATGATGGGAAGAGCAGAGTGAAGGAAAAAGGAGACAATGGGAAGAGGAGTAGCAGGAAAAAGAGAAAGACAGAGAGAGAGAGAGAAAGAGTCCCATTTGCAAATTCACAATTATATCATACAATGCTTGAGCTCATGGAAAATGGATCTCCATTCTCTGCATCTGACCCTTTTGCTTCCATCTGTACACAGTTCTCCCAGATGAAGAGTGGAGATGTCCAATGAACCAGGGCAGTTTCCAAAGACAAGATGTGAGAAGGTCTTATTTGGCATACATGAACACAACAAGAGGCGTCTCTTACTTCTCCCTTACAAAATTAGCTCCCCTTTTCTTCTTGGCAATGGCCTTTGCCCAGTTGTCTTAAACATCCAAAATGGAAACTTGATGAAGTCCAACTCCAGCAAACACCTGGGAAGAACAACTGCCAGGGGCGCCACCATTTCCCTTCTCCCTGGTCGGACTTTCTTTGGATCCACCATCTTCAACTCTCCAGATGCTCCATGAAAACGAAAATCCATCCTGAAATCCACCAGAGGACACATGCTGTCTCAGGCCTGACAGCTTTCCTCACGCTTCTGCAGTTGCGGTGCCTCAGTCTTGGGCCACAAACACAGCATGGATGGTTTAGTAGACAATCACATTGCAATGTTTTAAATTTTTCCTTTTCTTAAAAAAAAAAAAGAAAAAGAAGAGGGAAGAAAAATTTATACATACACGTATCACAGCATTTTCAAAAGGCCTTCTGCTGCATTGACATTAGCAGTTCAGCCTTAGTTGTAAGCCTGGATGTAAGGCAGCTGGAAGATTAAAACCGCATTGTTGGAAAGTCCTCTGAGATGTCCTCGTGGAGGTTTTTTTTGTTTTCTGCTTTTATTTTGTTAGATTTTTTTAATTGTTATTATTGTTTTCACTTGTTTGCTTCTCTCTAAAGTTTGTCAGACAAAAAGAAAATGCTTTTCTGCTTTTTCCCACACGTTCTGTCCATTTTGTTTTCTGTGTTTTATGAAAGAAAAAAAATAAAAAAATCCCCAAACCAATGGCAGGGCAGGCTTCTTTCATTTTGTTTCATGAAAGAAAAGAAAGTGGGTGGTTTTCGGATAATGGCCTTGAGGAGATACATTGTAGAGGTGCCTCAGATGCTTGATTTGTTCCTTTACTTGCTGTTTGCATTTTCCCTTCTGGCTGCAATGGACAGGCTTTTTGTCCCATTCCCCCCAGCACACCCCCTCCATGTCCTGTACAGATTCTGGTTCCAGATCCCACCCAATGGACCCCCTATTCCCCTTCCCAAATGGCAGTAGGTAGGTTCAACTGTATGTTCATTTGACTTCTAGGGTATGATGCTGAAGTTGGATGGAAGAGCCATGTGAGAGTAAAGCTTTCCCATCGTTGTGAGAAAGAATGAAGCAACACAGAGTCCGGTGGAGATGTGAGTGCTGGGTTGGACTCAGCTCTACCTTGGCACTGGCATTAATTCGAGATTAGATATATATATAATTATATATACATATATATGTATGTATAGTTATACATAGACATATATATATATAGTTATCGATGTGTGTGTATTTGTTTGCAATTTGTTTTAGCACACTGTCCCGTTTTCAGGTCTAGATTTGGGGTAGTTGGTCCTGGGGACAGGTTG
Organism: Todus mexicanus; assembly: GCA_013389965.1. Classification (NCBI taxonomy): domain Eukaryota; kingdom Metazoa; phylum Chordata; class Aves; order Coraciiformes; family Todidae; genus Todus; species Todus mexicanus. Next base: position 42,405 of record WEIS01076769.1, on the reverse strand, counting down.
GACAGAAGGGGCCAGAGTGCAGAAGAAGCCAGAGATAAGAGTGAGGCCCAGGCCTCCCCACGCACAGAACATGGACCAGCCATAGCCATGGCTGATGTCGTCGGGAAGTCCGTACAGGTAGCGGGGGTAGCGGGAGAGCTCAAAGTTGATTCCAGCCACACAGGTGCACAGTGAAATGATGCAGAAGGTTCCTGCAGGAGAGGAGGATGGGGAGAAGGAAGGAGAAAAAACACAACAAAACAAAGAGAAGTTAGAAGAGGCATAAAGATACCGCTTTCCAAGTCACCTGAGAAGAGCTGTTGCAAGCAGTAAGGAGATACCTAAGGGAAGATGTTCATATAGAGACTAGCTTAAGATTAGCAACTCCACAAGGTAAGAACTGAGTGCCACCAGAGCTTTGCATACTGATGCTGCCCAGAGCTGTATAGAGAAACTTCAACAGGAAGAGTTTTTTCATTTATGAGCACTCCCTTCTGAACCAGAATGCTTCACAATACCATTGATTTTCCTGGAACTTTGCTTTACATAAAAACAAAGTGAATCATCACATTTCAATATTTTTTTGGGGAAAAGAAAGCTTGACATTTTTGTTTAATTTCAATTTTCCAGTGATGGATTTTACAGAAGAAAACATTACAAAATACTTAACATGTTCTGGCTCTGTTGAAACGCACATTTGAAATTTCTTGGGATGTTTTTTCCAAACTTTTCTTATATCAAAATCTAAAATCTTTCATTATAAACTTCCCTTTTAGATACCACTGTTAAAATCTTGAAATCCTTCACAAAATGGAGATTCTACCCTCTGCATGACTCCAGTCCTAGTCTAGATGCCCTCTGCAGTGTTGGGGAAATCTTCAAAACGATTTGATCTTGTTTTCCATCTCTGCAGCAATATTTCACTTCTTCCTGAGAGCATCGTGAGGATAGTCATCATAACTCTGTCAGGTGGTCAGTGTTACCGCAAGATGCACATATCAGGCGAGGCTGAACCTTAGCCCACCCAGATGAGTCTGCTTTTTGATCTTTGGCCCCCAGCTTCATCAAAGCTAAACTCTGAGCTCCTGAAATGTCACAGTTGCCACCCACACACCAAAATAATGGATAGCTACAGAAGCTAGAGGCCTGTCTCAAGAGATAACAACTAAAGTAAACATAAAGTTGGTAGTTTATTTTTCCTCTCTAATTCCTCCCTGTGTGGGCCTCTCTGAATTGCCTGGAGAGGCCTGGGCACAGAAGGCAACCTACAGGATGCATGCTACAATAACACACGTGGTCACTGCATTGAAGAAGACACAGGTAAGATTACATGGTGAATTTGTCTGGAATGAGGCTCAGAAACTGGGGATATTTGTAGGAACGCATATGCACCACAAAAAATGTGTGGACTTCCCACCATACTAACCTCCTATGCTTAGTAGGAGCATCATGCAGGTCTAGAATCTGCAGGTAAATCTCTATCATGGACCTGCTGTGAGACCACCGTCACAGCCCTCTCTCTGTTCCCTCTTCTGATCACTGCTTTTTCTATTTGGACTGTCTTTTCTCCAATGTGGTTTTGGAGTGCCACTTGTAGATAGTCTCTGTTGCAAAGGTCAGGGAATGTGGGAACCCTGGGTACCTGCCCTAAAGCTATATATAGCTACCAGATGGTCCAGGTTATTAGTTATTCATAAGTACTCATATTGGGATACTGCCACAGGGTACCAGTGAGGACCAGCAAGCTGCTGCTGTAAGTACTATGCCTATTTAAATACAAACAGCTTTCTTGCCTCTCATCAGCACTCAATTAGTCTAAAATCAGTGCTTTGGACTTTTACAAAAGCTTTGTGAGATCCAAGGCTCGAAGCTGTCTTCAGAGACATCCTACACTACTTCAAAGCACAGAGCAGGATGAATGAGATCTCTCTCCCAGAATCTTATACTCAAAATATCAGGTTGTTCTGTTAGAAAGCACACACCATTTCCCTGTTTTCCTATGTCACTTAGATTATCCAGTAACATGAAGGAGTCTGGCAAGAACATGGTTGTTCCCTGAGTAATGTGTCAACATGACTAGTATGTTGTGGGATCAGGGAGAAAATGATCCCTCAGAGCCACTGTGTTCTGAACCAGGCTCTGTGGCTTACTTTAAATGGCTGTGGTTAGAAAAATGACATGAAAGGCCTTTCTTTGCTAGCAAGAACATGATAATTTCAGCTCTTTCAAAATGTAAGATTTTTTAAGAGAGGTGGGTGGGAAAATCTGTGAGGCCAGACTGAAGCTGCGTTAGCTAAGTACAAAAGGGAAGGAAACAACTTTGGATTTCATGTACTCCATGTGCTTTCATGCTTTGTCTGCCTGTTTTGATCACAAGCTCTTCAATGCAGCAAGTGTTGCTTACTCTTTGTATTCGAACAGTGCCCAATATATTGGCACTCCACCTTGCCAGGGGTATTCTGCCCCATAACAAACAAACAAGAAAGAAGAATGAGTAACAACAATAGAGAATAAAGCAAATAATGAGCATGAGACTTCTTTAAAAAAAGGCTGCCCCCATCCAACCCCTTTGCTGAAGAATGTGCTAGTCCCATGACAACAAAGAACAACTGCCATGCACAGTGTTAGAGGATGCATAGTACTGTCCTCAGCCAGTCACACCGCTGTGCTTCTGCAGGATGTCTTATATGACACAGGTTTATCACCCTCCCTGGTGCTATTCATTACAGACACAAAAAATGCCATTTTATACTACCTAGAGGAATCTTTATGGCCAATATATGAGTCTTTTGCATTGCTTGTGTTCAGCCAAGCAGGAAAGTTCTCACTTGTAGTTAATCTGGCCTCTCACCAGGAGAGTTACTGATAAAAACTGAGTGCAGTTACTACTTTGTGACTGACTGTTCCTCATGAACTGGCAAACATAACATAAAAATCATCCTTGCAAATTGCACGATTGTTTGCCATCATAATGAAAGAGTCTTTGGTGGAAGGGATGCAGAGACTGATCATACACCTGGAAATGCAGCCTCTGCTAATCTGGGTAAGACATGGAGTTGGGATGGTAGGAGATAGGAGGCTGTCACTCCTGCCCATGACACTGCCAATGGACATAGTGCTTCAGAGGCAGTAGGGCTGCAGCAAGTTGTGAACATCCCTAACCCTGAGATTCTTTCTCTCCCCAGAAAATAAACAGAACATCTATTCACTTTCCTGGCAGGTTGTTGCCATCAGCGAGGTGCTTCCCTACATGTACACTAATGCCCCGGGTTTCCAGGCAGCTGCAGAGATATAGACTTTAATTTCTTTGTAAAAAACACTCCCCACAATTGTGGTCCAAGCAGATAATCAGACCTGAAGGCTGGTGGTCCAGCCGTGGCACTGAGAGACAGAATGTGAATGGCAGGTGGGAATAAAAGCTAACTGGGTATGTGCTGGTATGTGGGCTGGACAAGGGAGATAGCGACCATCTCCAGACATAGCTGGGGAGAACAGAACATGCTAAGTTCTTTGTGCTGGGACTTACACATTATCGTCCTAAGCAAAACACTAATGAATGAGATGAGGCAACAGCAGCATTTTTGACAAAGGAATTCATGTGTCACTGCAAAATGCTTCAGTCAGGTGAGAGATGAAATTTCATGTAAAGCCATGTCTGTGCCACAGAAACTGATGTCTGATGTGTAGTTAAACCTCCATCCTGATTCCTTATCAGACAGCTGCCCTTCATCTCAGCCTGGATTTGACAGTGCCTGCCCTGTTAACAGACAGATGATCAGCAGTGGTTTGAGCACCTGAGCTATTATATACCTCATGGCTATCTTGTGCTTTTTGTCCTTATATATTGCAGAAGAAGAGTAGTAAACTTTACACTGAATGTCTCTTGTCTGTTTAGGACAGAGCTGAACTTGTTTGCTACATATGTGTATAAAATCTGGATCCTGTTATCCTTGCTACATGGGCAGGTGTGGTCAGAAGAGAGATGCTTGGGAAAGGTAATATCATTGTTGGTCAAAGCCTAATTCGGTGTGGATTATAAGTCAGAGCCCATTGCTATAGCTGTTTTTAAGCATGATTGTATCAAGCAGAGTTGTGGGCCTCTGCTGCCAGGAATTATTTTTTTCAGTAAACGTCCCTTTTCTTTCCAATCAGCCTGGCTACGTGAAGGCCTGCAATGCCTCTGTTTGCAGTTTTCGAATCTCGCCTCCAGGGGAGAGCAGAACTTCTCATGAGTGATATGATTTAAACACAAACAGGCTCAAACCATCCATACCAGACATGTTTGAATTTTGCCTCATGCTAGTGCCCCCCTGAACCACATCAGAAGCAACATCCTTCACTCACAGACCTGGCTTGACTTCCACAGCAACAGAGTTGGAGGGATTTCACAGGGTCTGTGGTGCTTTGTGAGACAAGAACAGCCACCTTTCTCAGATATACTGCAAATGAAGGTGAGCCTTTGTGGTGCTGGTGTGCAAGCAGACCCTGCTGGTGGGAGCTTCAGCTAAACATCTGCCTCCCTAGTATTCGGGATGAGGAGACTGACTATAGCCTGAAGGAGACATCACCAATTTGAAATCAAGGGAAATCCCAAAATCCAGTAATCCAGTAATTAAAATGATCCAAACACTAAGACCACCTCTGAAACCCTGCTCTCTACAAATAATTTTTCCCATTATTTGGAAAATACTTCTTCCAGGTCTGATGGAATGACATTTGTTCTCTCCGCCCCACAATGGGCAGAAATGACTCATGGAGTAACTGTGCTCTCAGATGTAAAAAGTAAACAACCCCCCACCCTGATTCTTCTCCCCTTCTGTTTTTTGGGGCTTTTATTTTTTTATTTTTTCAGATAGAAATGTCAAGTATTGCTTACAAACACTAGTAGATAAAAAGAGAAACACAAAGGTATGGATTTTAAGATGTCCTCTGAAATGATGCAGTTGTCAAATAAATGCAGATCTCCATCTTTTAAAGTATTTCTTGTAGATGCAATTGGTGGCAATTTGTGGCCGCTAATGTCTTTGGAAGGAGTGCTGTTTATTTAATTCTCACTACTTTTCTATTATAAGGTTATGGGGAAAAAACCCCTCACAAGTGAAACAACATTATCTTTACTTTTTCTCTGCCCTACTAGCTTTTACTATTTTCAAGGTACATCAAACAAACAAATAAAATGAGGTCTCATCCTAAAGTAGAGTGTGTACCATTAGCTATTTAAATTATATCACAATCAAATGAAATTATTAAAGAATAAACTGAATTCCCTCCCAACATAGTGGTGACAAAAGCCTTTTGGAGGGAGCAGCTTTGCAGTAAACTCCTTCTGTGCACGGATTAAACGCTTCAGCAGCACACAGCTCTTGAGAACACTTTATTGCTCTGTGCATACACGCATAGAATATAAATTATTACTTAATTATGTACCGTTCCAGCAGCAGCAGCTTGCAGCTTCACCAATAGGTTGCAGAATAGCAAGGGGTTTACTGGAAAATTGCCCTTATGGAAAATGCTGAGATGGAAGGAGAAGTCTGACTGGGTGATGGAGATTCAGTGCAGTGTCCTTGTGAGACCACATACTCACATGGCTTGGAACTTAATGCATTGTTATTTTAAACCATCAGCCAGAATAAGCTGCAGGGTCTGTAGTGGTTCTACAATATTGCATTATAGCCACTGTCAGAATGTGGTTTGCATTTGGCCTTTGGCCTCCTACCTCAAAATGTACCAGCGGTCCGTGCCACACCAGAGCTGTACGCCTGCTGCGTGCTACTTCAGCAGCGATGCCTGTCTATTGAATTGCCACTGCACAAACCATAATATGTTATGGCACCAGAGGACTATGTATCCTCTGTCATGACCGCAAATACTTAGTGGGTATCATCCTTAGGCTCATGTACATCACTGTAGTATATGGAACAAGACTGCAGCCGTTAAGGGCTGACCTCCAGTTTGCTATGCTGATACAACTGTCACAGAATTTCACGGAATTTCACGGAATCACATTTCCAGATTGGAAAGGACCTTTAAGATCATCTAGTTCAATCATTAACCTAACATTGACAAGACCTTGACTAAACCATATTCCTCAGCACTACGTCTACATGACTTTTAAATACCTCCAGGGATAAGGACTCTACCATCTACCTGGGCAGGCTATTCCAGTGCCTGATAACCCGTTTAGTAAAGAAATTCCTCCTCATATCCAATCTAAACTTCCCTTGGTACAACTTAAGGCTATTTCCTCTTGTTCTATCACTTGTTACTTGCAAGAACGGATCGACTCCCATGTCTTTACAACCTCCTGAAAGGTAGTCATAGAGAGCGATAAGGTCACCCCGGAGCCTCCTTTTCTCCAGGTTAAACAACCTCAACTCTCTCAGCTGCTCCTCATAAGACTTGTGCTCTAAACCCTTCACCATCTTCACTGGCTTTCTTTGGACACACTCTAGTGCCTTGGTGTCCTTCTTGTAGTGAGAGTCCCAAAACTGAATATGGTACTCAAGGTGTGGCCTCCCTGGTGCCGAGTACTGAGGTAGAATCACTTCCCTGGTCCTGCTGGCCACACTATTCCTAAGACAGGCCAAGATACCTTTGACCTTTTTGGCCACCTGGGCACACTGCTGGCTCATGTTCAGCCAGCTATCAATCAACACCTCTAGTTCCCTCTCTGCTTAGCAGCTTTCCAGCCACTTCGCCATATTATACATTATAGCACCCTGCAGATTTGCACATGGTGACATTTCTGCTCCTGTATCCCACGGTGCATGGAACTGCACCAGGAGTGGATACCCATGCTGTGCAGTGGGGACGTCCCAGACAGAGGCCAAAAGATTAAATAGAAAGCAGTACTGGAGTTTCTGAGCAAACTTGAGTGACTCCATCACATCTCAGATTTCCCAGATGACAAGACACATAAATTTAGTATGAAACCATACCTCAGCCAGGTGCTTCCCAGTCTAGGCATTTGCCAGAGCTGAAGAGAAACTTGTGGGGTCAGGTTAGGTTTGCCTTGTCACAGGACATCTCCCATAGCATGGGGAATATACCATGTTGCATTTGGTCTTTTAGCAATCAGGTGATTCTGACTCTTACCATGTAAGGCTTTTCTCTTACAGTCATTAAATTGAATCTCTCTTAGAAGAAACCTTAGAAGGAGCCTTAGAAGGAGCCTCAGGGGATTTGTGGAATCTTTCTTTTGCAGGAAAACTTAAATGACTGAAAAGTCTTCATACAGATGTTCTTCAAGACAAGTGAGACTGGAGAACAAACACAGCACAAATTCAGTGCAGCCTTCTTCCATGTTGCCTAGTGTGTGCCACTAAAAATATTCTTACAGGGAATACTTTCAGAGTTGAAATGGTAGAGTTACTCCTGCTTTTTTATCCTTTTGTTTGCTGAAGGCACTACTAAAGAAGCCATTGGGAGCTCTGAGTGATGGTGGTGGCTACATGATTTGGATATTTTCCCCTTCAGGTGCTGGAGAGAAGCATATCCATTCATTTTTTCAAGTGACCAAAGGGCTCTCTGGTTGTACAACTTTCAGTTGTTGGTTCTGAATCTGAACTGAGAATCTTTGCAGCAAAAGGCTCTGGGGTCTGTTACTGTTTCCCTGAGCTGACCTGCCAGGAACAAAAACAACTTTTCTGTGTGTGCTGATGCAGTTATTGATATATGTATATATATGTATATATATATAAAAGCTATTGAGATATATCCAGAAATCCAAATCAGATGTCTTGTCAAGAAGGTCCCCTTAGTACAGATCACCACTGTGAAGTTTAAATCATTCACATGAACGCTTGCAAGCAACAAACAGCCCTGACTCTGTACTGTCTTACAGGACCACATGCTGAAATGTGCCTTCCTGTTGCAGAGGAAAAACTTCTGCAGCCTCTAGAGCCCACACAAATACATTGGTATGACTTATCTCTGTATCCCCTAGAAGAGGAATGAGGGCAGAAATGAGGAAGGCCTCACCCATCTAGTTTCTGTCAGATCCAACTGCTTTTTCTGTGGAATTTCCAGTGGCCAGTTGGACTCTGTCCAGGCAGATTAGACCAAGCAGTGATTTGTCCAAGGGGAATGTTGTTTTTCTAAGTTGGCAACCTGAGGAGCCAAGAAGCTGAATCTAAACCCTGCTTCAGCCTATGCATTTAACAAGATCTGCCACACACAGAAATTTGCTCTTCCTTCTCTCTGTAAAGAATTCATTCTGTCGAGCAAATCATGTCAGTATTACTCTTCCTCCTGTTGCACGTGCAGTTTTCTTTCCTCTTTGATGCCAAGCATGCAAACAAGTCAGCAAACTTTTTTTTTTTTAAAAATAAAACCAATCCAGTAATAAATGCCAGTTTTGTTTTCCTTGTCTTCCTTTGGCCTTGATGCATCTTGCCATTGGAATTCAGAAGCCAGCAACAGATCAAAGACCTGGCGACATTATTAAAAGGATAAGGAACAACCACAGAATTTTAAAATACACATAACTAGTTTTCCAGGGCTGTGGGTGGGAAAGTCTTTTGTATTGCTATTGGATCTGTCTTCCCTACTTTGCTTCTACTTTAATTCACCTTCTGTCAGCTCTCAAAGACCTACTGACATCCCTGAGAAGCAAACTAGATTGCCTGCCCTTCATAGACTGTGCTTGGCTTTCTGTTCTCGTAACTCCAGAAGGTACTGATGCTCCTGTCAGTACCTCCTGTCCTGGCAAGGAAGAAATTGCAAGTCAGTGTAGCTGACTTGAAACGAACACACACAGGAACATGAACAGTTATTTTTGCTGAAAAGCCAGAGTGACCTGTCTCCTTAATTTACTCTATGTCAGGTTCAGGGAGACCAATTTGAGTTAAGACTGAAAAACAATTGAAGTTAGAGGTGCATATACACTGTCTTTTTCTCCAGACTGTAAGATCTCGGCACCTCATTGTGTAGCCCTTCCTTTCTTTCTCTTAAATGCTCTTCTGTAATCAGGTACAAGGTTGTTGGAATTATGTTGGTATTTCTCCCTGCAGCGTGCAAATGCACATCTAGAAGCATTAGAAACAAGCCACAGGAAAAAAACATCCAACACATTTGAAGGTTGACTTTGAAGTCAGATGATAATGTTTCCATGGAGATTAAATGTTATGGAGTTGACAATGATTTCTCTCATTGTGCCTTTCCTTCCAGGAAAAAAAAAACCCCAAAACTAAAACCAAAACCAAAAAACCTCCAAACAAAAAACACCTCTAAATGACTACTCCCTGCAGTATGAAGGTTTTAACTCTTTGGTCTCAGCTTTTCGAGGCTAGGTCTGTTAGTACCAACCTAAAGAATCAGCTAAATTCCTGAGGTATCGGGAAAAAGTAGCATCTAATGAAAATAGTATTCTGTGAGAAGGACATAACTCTGCTTTTGAACATATCCTGTAGGAGATGCAAAGATGGGTGTTACGATTCTCCTTGAGGAGTATTATAACATGAAATTATAAAAGAGCAATTCAGCAGCTGGTACGTGGTAACACATATATGCCCATACAGTGAAAGTAGACAATCTTTCATATTTCCAGTCTCCTACTTCCTTTTCAAGATGGGTGCCAGCGTTGATAAATGAATGCAAAATGTGTCCTCAGTGCACCAGTAAGCATAGAGGAGTACTAGAAGTACAGATGTAACACGCTGCCCTAGGTCTGCCTTTTAAGCATAATGTACTGTAAGCCTTGTAATGCCGTCAGCTGAGCAACAGCTTTCGAGCTTGGAAATGCTAAACAGGCCACCTTGGCATCATATTAAAACCCCAAAAGATGGGAAGAGGGGGTGTATGTCTGCATGGATGATTTCCTAAATGTTTCTTTTTGGAGTGAAAATACGAAATTAGATAACATTCAAAAGGAAAGCAATTTCTAAAGGTTGATTACTGATGGTTAGTTGGTCAGGATGAAGAAGCACCTCCAGTCCTATCCATGTATATGAATTGGATATGTATGTGGATTGGATATGTCCAGTGGGCCTATAGCCACATAAATATATCTGGACAGGTATCAATCAGTGTCCAGGGCTTGAAATACATATGAAAAGAAGAGCCACTCTGCTTCTGCCAGAAATGTAGCCTAAAATGGAACCAAGAAACATAACCTGCAACCCTATCTGTGAGGGATACCACAAGGAGAGAGCTGTTTGAAAAGAGGGATTGACAAATCCTGAAAGTGATGGAAAAGGACGTTTTTAAAAGCAGGCTAACTCTTATTGTCTTAATATTCATGTCCTTGGCCTTGCTACATTACTGCCTGATGGGCAATAAGGCTCAAAGCCTGCATGGCTGCTCCGAGCTCTGGGTCTCATCACAGGTCCATAAAGACCTTCATCAGCTCCTTTTCTGCCTCCTGCAACACACTTATAATGTATTTGAGGGTTTTAAACAATCTAGAGCCTTAGAGAGGTTTAAACATTTAAAACCTATTAGCGCTGTACATTAACTCAAGCTCATTCCAATTCAAGGCCTTAAATCACTTCAGAGCATAAAGCAAAATGTAACCAGAAGCCCAAGCAGGAACAAAAGCGCAGGTATGTGGTGTGGGAAGCTTGGTGGAGCAGGGACTGACCTTACCATGCTGAGGCTGGTTTCAGAGAACTTCATAACAAAGTTATGGCATCTTTTGATAGAAATCAGCCTTTGTCTCCATCTGGAGGTCAAGCCACATAAATAAGTTCTTACAGTGGCCTGCAAGGGTCTCAGGGAGGATATTGAGGTGTCTCAGGGGGATTAAGGGGCACTAAGGAGGTTTTAGGGGTCCCCAAGGGCCTATTGAGGGGCTCTGAGCGAATTTGGAGGAGCTCTAAGAGAAAAAATTCTGCAAGAATTCTCAAGTTCCTCGGCAGACATCATTAATTTACTATCTCCCACAGGACTAAACATAATCAGCATCTCATTTTTTTTTCCAATAATACAACTTTTTTTGAGTTATACTTTTCAAACTGGCAACAGGTATTATGCCATTGTGAAAACTGTATTTATGCCAAGATTTACAGCTCAGATTTCAGCCATTTATTGTAGAGCTCTGGTTTTGTAAAGATCACGTGCTGTTGCTTCAGATCTGTATGCACACACTTGTACGTACATGTGCATTTGCACTTGCCTTTCCATGTGGGAAAAAAGAAAAAAAGATTTTGTGTAAGCTTTCTAATGCTGTTCCTTTTGGGAAAGAAGCACAAGAAACTGGGTTTTTCAAAGAACAATATTGTGGGAAAGAAAAAAAAAATGATCCCAGAAAATATCTTCCATCTTCAGTGTTGTGATTGATCATGTCACCACAAGAGAACATCCTGAAGAATGGGTAGAAGCCTTGGTTAATAGTAAAAACTATAAATCCTAGGTGCCTCTGAAGATTGTCTTTTGCTTTCTCTTTTTTGCATATCTTTCTCTTTGCCTCCTCTTGGCAGCTCCTACGAAGGTACTTCATAACAGCCTAGGAGATGTCAATCACAGAGCTTTGCCTTACACTTGCTGTATTAAATTGCTCCATTTTTCTTTCTTAAATTATTCAGCAGTAAAGTGATTATTTTGAGATTGCAGGACCACAGTTGTGTAGAATAAACACTCTTATTTTCTACTGCTATGTGCTATTTTCAAAGTACAGTGAGTTAAATTTGGGACTCAAATGACTCAACAGCTGGTAACAATCCATGGCTGCAAAACCACAGATGCCTCAGTTGTCATCTACTAACATATGCGCAGCACAGACGAAGGAAGCACAGCACACAGGCTTGGAGCTTTTGAAGACAAGATTCTCTGTGGAGGTGGAGAATGAAAGAGGATACAGACATGTGGAGCACATCTGCACTGACAACTGTGCTGCACGGGCTCCCAAGCCCTGTTTTAAAGTCTCACTTTCTGATGGAGTCTGCATCCCTCAGCATCAGCCTGGTCATGAGTTCCTGGACCCAGTGAGTAGTACAAAGCCATGAGTTCATCCTTGTCCCCTCAGCACCTTGTGACAGACCTGCATGAAGCGTGGCATGGCTGGGGCACGAAGAGGTGACACAGAGTAAATGGTCAGTTCATCCTCTAGTTGCTAATAATCACATTTCTTGACTTATCCCTGGCCTGATGGAGGGAATATTTTGGAAATATTTCTGAGAAGGGAGGAGGATGGCAATGACTTATAAAAGGATGTTTCTCTCTGGATTGGAACAGAAAAGCGAAATGCACTCGTACATGCATAAGTGGATTGTTCTTTATTTCTTTAATAAATATCGTTCCCTGCATATCTGAAATAAAGCATTAAATTATGCCACCACACCTGCATAACTTTGGGCTTTGTTCCTTCTCACACATCTTTCTTGCCTGCTTATCTCTGGCGCAGCAGTCAGCACTGGAAAGAATAGCTGCTCACCTCTGCTATGTGAAAAGGTTTGAAGCTTTTGTAACCGTGACCAAAGCCCTGCGAGTATGGACAGGCTGCAAAGAGCAGTGTCCCTGCAGCACTCTTAGGTGGGCTCAGAAGAAACCCAAATCAGCAGCAGAATTGGAGCTGGCAAATGGCACTCGAAAGAATTTCCCAATGTTTCTGAAACCAAATGCTAGGACAGAAAATCAAAGAGGAAAAACTCCATAGTACCACTGTATGTGTACAGCAAGACTTTCAGGTCTTTCACAGCCGGTGAAAAGGGGAATTTCAGACTCGCAGGCCTCAAGCCCAATATTTCATGAAAACTGTTGCTAAGCAAAGACAAGAAATGAGCTGCTATGTGAGACTATAGATCATTTTATTACAGATCTGCATGGTGAAGCTAAATCACATGAATAAGGGCATTTAGCAGCTGGAATAATTTCCAAATAGACTAATTAGAGACTGAATTATTAATGGTAAAATTTATAATTGGCTCAAAGCAAGGTTACAGCGAGAAACACACTTGACTTTGCAAAGAAGAATGAATATTTGCAAGGCTAGTAAAATTATATGCTTCTCTAAGGAAACCGTTAGCAAATGGGGAAAAATCCCTACAGTGATCCTAAAATGCATGTCACAAGACAAAACTGGCAGAGACCAAATAAGAGGGAAGAGAAGAGGTAAAACAGTAAACAAGTGCAGAGATGATTTATTGCATTTATTTGCAGTAAATTTGGAACAAAATAAGACAACGCAGAAGTCTCTCCCTGAAGGGCTGCCTTGTTAGGCATGCAGTAAAATCCCAAACTATTTCACTGAAATGTGTTCTCGGTACAAATTACAGACTTACGAAGGGAAAATACATGAATGTGCAGCTGAAGGACAGAGCAGTGATAAGGATGATAAAACATCCTTCTCCGTGGATCTTTGTATATTTACAAAGTCAACTGATGTAACTGTGGCCAGAGATGTAATTTGGCCAGGGATAATTTTGTGCTGAAGGAAGTACCAGGACATGATATTGGAAGTGGCATTTTATGTTTCCAGCTGGGACAAGGGACAGCAGCTCAGCAGAGTGGTGCACCAGGTAGGCAAGGGGAGGATGTAGCTGCTGCTCAAACATTGGAGCATGCCACCATGGGGCAGTCCTACCACCCCACTTTCCTCGTGGCAAGCACTGATGAAGAGGAAAAGGATTTTGGAGTATTTGCTTACAAAGTCACTCCTACCCTCAAAACTAGAAATAAAGAAAGCCACACGATGTTTCGAAACAACTGACTGAAATGAAATCAGAGGTAGACTGTGAAAACAACAGGCTATCAGAGGTTATCTTAAAAAGCTGATTTGATAAAGCAAGTACAATTACAGAAGGTATGGTGAGGTTGATTTTACATGGCTGTGGAACGACAATCAACCCTGCAGAATCTGAGGTGCTGAAACAAGAAAATCGTGTGAATGAACATGCTGGAGAGCAGGTGGAAAACCCAATAGTTAGAGGGCATACAGTGCGTCTGCTTAGCATGATACAAGAAATATTCTTAAACAACTTGACAAAGAACTGAAAGGAGGGATTCTTGATGATTCCTGCCTTGGCAGAGTTGCCATTGTGCCAACTGATAGCATCCCAGTTCTTTGGAGCTGGAAATAAAACAGAAATTTGACTTTGATCTGGTAATAATATTAGCTACTGCTGAGAGAGTGAAGACATCAACTAAATGAATTGACAGGTTTACCATGATAATAAAACCACACAAGTCCATGATTTGAATACATTCAAAAGAACTTCTCAAAGCCAGAAAGTGCAAGCACTTCCTGTGAACTGATGAGGAGGTCAAGATTAGACTCTAAAAAGCAAAGACACAGGCTCGGTGCAAGTAAATATACTTTGTTCAAAACCAACATACAAAATGTCCAACATGGATTTCCACAGGTAGATATTTAACTGAATTCCTTTTAGACTTCTACTAGGTATTTGATGAGCGTGAAAGCCTCAAATTTGCCACAGGACTCTGACATTTGGAAGCAGATTTACAAATGCTTCTAAGGTTTTGGAAATTATTATAAAATTACAAAATTACTGGATGACATGCCGAGTATGGAGCTTTTACTGGTGCACGGATTTTCAATAATTTGCATGTAGTGAAAACGCAAGAAGCTGCAAGAGGATATGCTTGGAGTCATGTATAATTTGAGTATGACCCAATTCCGTAATAGAATTAAACAGTCTTAAATAAGATGCATAAAATTAACTAGTCTTAGTGGAACTTAAGAACACAATTCCAAATGGAGAAACTCTCAAAACCAGACATTCTTCCACCTTGCAGAATAAAATCATACTGACAATGCTGAAATGAAACCACAACAGAGACCATAACTCTGGGTGCAGGAGGCTATGCAATAGTACCATCATGAAAAATAAGGTCAAAAATACTAAACATGATTTACAGTATCCATCTGTCCCTGTACAAGATGAGGGACTGAAAGAAAAAATCCTACTGTGGTCAGGCAAATGCTGTCATTCAAGATAAGGAATCCAAGTACAAATTTTACAATAAATACAGAAATTTATGCAAAAGAACTTCAGAAGCCATAAGAGACCTGTGATTGCTGTTGATACGGATACATTTGGACTAAACAGAAACGATGAATTATTAATAAATTTTAACTTGTTACAAAACACACTGAGTAACAGTGTAAAACACACTCTAAATCACAGTTTACATGTCCTGGATTCCAGATGAGCTAATACCAGATAACAGCCTGCATTTCACAAATGACTTATTTCAGCAATTTGCTTGAGAAATTAGATCAAGCACACTAAAGTAAGTCGTTATTAGGCACTGCCACGTGAGCTAGCAGGAAGACTGTGCGGTAAATATAATAAAGATCCAGAGGTCCAAGGAAAATACATCTTGTCTTGTTAGATTATCACAGCACACTTCTCAGTTCAAAGAATTATGGGCAATAAGGGGCAAAACCCATAGATACGGTAAACCAGGAATATTTAAGCATTACTGAAGAGCTATTTGTCTAGAAATTAAAACCGAGCAAATGCTCCACACATCACGAAGACAAGCGGCATTGCAAATAGAAGGGAAAGTTAGATTTCAGGCTGATTATATAGCTATCAATTTAACAGAGTCTCCTCTCAGCTGCAATGAGGTCAGATGTGATAAGCCTCCCAAATAGTTTTTCCCATTATTTGACCTGAGAAAAAGTTAGGCAAAACTAAGAAGCACTCTGTCTCCATTCATTTTGAAGACTCATAAGATGATATGTCCACAGCACTTACGTTATGACAGAAGCAACAGCTTTGTATTCATACACCATCCAGCAATAAAAAGGTTTGAATGAGAAGATTAATTGGCTGTAGAAGGAATGACTGTGTAACATATGACACAGTCTGAAAACATTGATAGCCACTGACTTATAGATTAGATGAGTCTAGTTGTGTATTTTATTAACTGACTGCTTCAGTTTGTACATGTCACTTTAAGCACATTTGCTGTTAAAAGAAATCAGGTAAAGTATAGCAGTTGCCTTTGACTTGTGCAAAACAGGAGAGGAATCTTTCGTAACCCTGATTCACATGTCTACACTGGAGCAGAAAATAAGTTTGATCTCCTCCCAACACATCTTTATTAAAAATATCACACATCTTGACAGAATTTGGCAGATAAAATAATATGGTGGCTCTCATTTCAATTAGTTTCAGATTCCAGATGCTGGATCTTGTTATTACTTTGTCTACGCAGTCAAAGATCATGCTACTATCAGATGGATTCTCCTTGCATAGGTACTTCCACAATGTGTTCAAGTTAATTATAAACCTTCTGTTAAACAGTTCTAAGCAACTGGTTTTTTGTGGCATGCAGTGTTTTGGTTTTTTTTGTTTTGCAGACATTGAGTCATTCTTGTGGCTCTTCTGCAAACCTCTCCCAACATTTCCACATCCTTCTTTAGTATGGACACCAGATCAGGATGTCTAGAAATAGTTTTGCTTTGCCTGGTGATGTCCCACTTCACGCTCTTATGGCATATTCCCATCAAAACCAGCAAATTTAGCAGCTGCTTTGCTCTGAGAGCTCCTGTGCATCTGGATGATCCCGACAACCGTGATCCCAGCGATCTTTTCAGAGCCGCTGCTTTCCGAGAGGCAGCCTCTTGTGTTGTGAGGATGACTGACACTTTTTGTTCCTAGTCACATGACCTTGAATCTGTGTCCACTGAACCACATATTGTTTGAGCATACTAACAGGTGGCTTTGTAAGCTATGAGTGACCCATCCCATTACACATGGCTAGACTGAGTCTTGTTTCACCTGCAAACTTCCATCAGCCATCTTTCAACTCACTGACAAACAAATAACATTAAACCAAGAAGTTATCTCTACATCTGCACTAGAGACTTTCCCACATATACTGATAATTTCCAATTAGTAAACAAGATTTAGCTAGTTTGTAATAAATTTAAGTTTTATGTATTTATTTAGTATAGTCCTAATGTTTTAATATGAATGTTGTGCTGTAGTAAGTTAAATACCATGCAGATATCTGAGCATATTAGAGCAAGATAGCTCCCTGTGCAAACTAAGCTTTTAATTACATAAGAAATACCAAGCTAATTTGGTAGATCCATTGTCCATAAAGTATTGACCCCCACAACAAACCACTTACAGACATCCACACACAGACCAGTGCGTCTTTGCACAAGATACTAGCAGACTTCAAATGTGTTTGTGGGCACCAGGAGAGCTAATGTCTATGTCCTTTTCTGTGACTACAGCAGTTTTCCTGCGTTTCACACACTTGGCTCTGCCACACCACAGTATAGATGAACAGGTGACCAAATGCATTGAAGTGATGATCTGCCTGGGGGACAAAACCCTAGCCAAACAAAAACCACCAGCAGAGAAAAGAAGAGAGGACAGAAGTAGAGGTGTTCACTCTGAGATATTCAACCATCCCTGTGTTTGGGACTTGACTCACACCTTTCATTTCAAGTAACTGTGTGTCATGAAACCTGCTCTTGACAGAAAGTTGGATGGCATCTGTAGTAAGAAAGGCTGCAACATTACACGGGAAATGTTGGATGACCTTGAGAACTGGTGTAGTAGAAATGAGAAGCAATTCAAAAGCAGAGTACCAGGGCAGGTACCTGGGGAGTAATAAACAGAACCTCTGCTGCAAATTGGGAGATCATCAGCAGGAAATTACAAAGGAGGAGAAAGGCCTGGATCCAGTTGAAGGGTGGCTGTGGGTCTCCAGTGTGACACAGCATGAAAAAGGCAAATACAACCACAAAATACTTCAGGCAAGAGATTTCCATTTCCCACAGAGGAAGGGAACCATAACATCATTTATACAAGGTAGTGATCAGACCTTGTTTGGGAATAGTCCTTCTCATTTGTATTTGAGAAAGGCACGTACAAACGAGAACAGGTGGCAGAAAGGGCTGCTGGCTTCGCAACTGGTCTTACAGAGAAAAGTTGACAAGAAATAGCATATGTAGAGTGGGAAAAGGAAAGCAGAGGATACTATTGCTCATCATGGGTAAATCAGAGAAAGAAAAGAGACACATAAACTAAAGGTTACATTTGACTCAAGAAAAACTGACGAGGAATAAATATAGGCTAAAGCTTCGAGCACAGTTTCTAGTTATCAAAGTAAAGTGTCCCACTATGGTGGTGTGAATAGCTGCATAATCTTCAGATTTTTATTGATAAGTTCATTAAGTTTATTAATTATAAAGGATATAGCGTTAACTTTCAAGAATAGAACACTGGACTAAAAAATTTACAAGGCCATTTCCAGTCCTGTGAATTATGGACACTGTTTTATGATATAAAGTAACATGTAACTACAGTTGAGTTGTCCTTGATGTACACCAGTAAGAGCTTGGAGTGAAACCAAGTCCAAATAACTTAAAACAGCTCTGAAAACATGTTCAGTGACTTAGAAAAGAAAGGACGTGTGAAAAGAGGGAGCAAGAAAACAACAATGAAAACATATTTCTTCAAACACCAACATCCTTACCTCCCATGAGGAAGAGAAGCCCCGCCACGTACTGCATAAGGCCTCGATCCCAACAGCACCCCAGCACCCCGATAATCCAGCCAAAGAGGATGATGGCCACAGCCATGCCCATGAAGCCAGCTGTCATCCTGCGCAGATCTGCAGTGGGGAAGACAGAAAAGTACCGTGCATGTGAACAGTGATAAATTAGCATCATCAGAGGCTCGTAACAGTCTTAATCCAAAATGTTGCTGATCTGCAAGCTCTTCAGTGTGTGTTGGCATGGGATGATTTGAGTAAGGATGGTTCAGAGGGAGGACAACCATAAATTATGATACGAGCGTGGGTTGGGGAGAAACAGCAGTTGACCAATTCATCACACAATGAAGCTCAGTGCAAATGCACTCAACTGACTTGTGACAATTTGTTCAGGAATTAGAAGCTGTAAAATGGCCTCAGTGCAACGCTGTGTCTGATAGCTCTAGTCTCTGAGTACTAGCACATCTGTTTAAATCCTGTCTTCTCATCTTCACCGATTACTCCACTGTTACAATGGATGTACCTGCTCAAACTGATATGCAAAGTGGTCTCCATGCATTGCTCCAGCGCAGACATGACAGAGGATTCAGCTTGGTTTTGACCTCCTGTGTGATCTTGGGCAAGTCACTGAGACCCTCTGGGGAGGCCCATGATTTCCCATGTGTAAGCTGGGTCACAGTGCCTTGCTGCCCAGCTCTGTTTGTGTGAAACTTGGTGCCTCCAGGATGGTGAGGCATGCAGATATTCTGATGTTGGAGATAGTAAATGCGCTGCACATTCATAGGCAACATAATTGCTCTCTCTTGTATCTAGATGGTGACCTTGTCAGATGATTTTTGATGAGAATATTTTTGAGTGCTCCAAGGAGCACAGAGAGTAGGAGGAATGCAGAGGGCTGGAGTGAAGCATTTTGTGCGCTGCTAGTGGGGACCAAGTACTGCATCTGATACAGGTGCGTGGGCTGACCTGTATTTATTTCATAAATAAAGGAAAAAGATCCCCAAGACCTAATGTAAAGAGCCCTTAAATTAAGACCTAGTTATACTGCATATTTGCCTTTTGCAAAAAGGATGGGACTACTGGGATCCCTCCTCCTGCATGTGCTGGGAAAAAGAAAATCTTCACAGCTGTTTTGGATGTGAAATCTGGGCACAGAGACCACCTGGCAACCAACATAGGCAGGAACTATGAGAGCTAAAGAGCATCTCTACACCCTCAAATAATGGAACAGATGGGGACATCTTCACTAACATTTGATTGTTCCCTGTCTCCCCTTATGCAGGCATTGAAAGTTTAAAAACTGATATGTCAAGAGTATATGTGCAGTGAAAATTTGAGCCAAGTCAGCTCTCCAAACATTTGTTTCCTTCTTGAAACAGTTGGGGGTTTTTTTTGCATAGCAATGATTCCAGTTTCTTTCAAGAAACAGAATGCTTATGACAGGGGGAGGAAGGTTTGAAAACTGTGAATCATCCAACAGTCTCTGTGGCAGCTTTTCTCCTTGGCTGGCCTTTGACTGTTTCTCAGTTTCCGTTATTTTTTACCCTTTTCACAGTGGATCAAAAGGACCATCAATACCAGTAGTGTGGATTCAGTGAAATTTGTGAAAAGTGATAAATTAGCGTCATCAGAGATTTATAAATCTCCTTATTCAAATTGCTGAGTGTCCATAAGGTCTATAAGTGCGTCGGGACAGAATGATTTGATTCAGTGGAAGGCAGTTTACTCAGGGCTATGCTCATTATAGCAATTCTTATGCAAGATTGAGTCACAGAATGCAGCCCCTCCCTTGAAACTATAACCAGTTCCTGTAGATGGTCTCCCATTTTTGCAAGGAGTCCCTCTGACAACAGAGGACAGCTTTCAGCCCACCAGTGACCAGGGCCCTTTTAACAAGATACACATCTTATAATTTGTGCTTTCATCTTAGCTTTCGTGACTACCAAAAACTCCCCACAAAGCATTTGAATATATTCAAGGAGGTCTGGTGCAGAAAAAAAAGCATTTTCTGCAGAAACTCATACTTCCCACAGACAAGGGTGGTCTGCATTCCTTGGGAGTGTCTCAGAGTGCTTTCTAAAACAAACAGTCAATGTTAGTAAGCATCTTTCATGGCAGAGTGTCTTCCTACTTTCCAGTTAACAAGGGCCTGGGCTCAATTTGAAAGATGGATAAAACCATAAAATGTTTACTGTTTCCTATATCATCTTCCATAACAGTGAAACACGTCTCTCAGAAGCTTTCGCTGCACAGCTGGCTGTGTCAGCTCTACAAAACCCTGCCATTTTAACTTGTGACTGCTGACTCTGGATAACGGCACTTGCTCGTCCTGATGGAAACATACCCTAACAATTTGCTTTTAATGAGCTGAATTTAAATAGCTTTATTCAGCTGCAAGATACCAGCAACTCCTCAGACCTACCCCAATGACTAGCTGATGGAGTCAGTTTTCATAGGTCCCAGAGGGGCTCACAAGCATCCCCACATCCTATGTACCAAACAAGGAATGATTTTCACCCCCCTAAAATCAGTGTGAGTTAAAGAAGCAGGACCAAGTCTTCTAGGCCAGCTTTTGATGTTCGTTTCACTTGACCTCTCTTCCTGATGGAACCTGAAATTCCCTTTCTAACAACACAGCAAAATCCATCAGCATCTTAACTCTGGGCTTACATTATCTCTTGAAAAAAGTCTAGAAAGCTAACTTCTGACAAATGCTTAACACCACACATAAAAACATTCAAAATGGATTTTTTTAATGAAATCTTACAAGTTTAGTGGGCTTATTTTAAGATTGCTGTTGCTTAGGCCAGTTGCAAATCTGCTCCTCACAAGCACATCCATTGAGGCTTATCCAAAATAGATAAAATATAAACTTTCTTTTTTTGTTCAAAACCATCTTGGCTCTTGTACTGCCACTGCCTTCCTCAAGGGCAGCCCTTGCAAATGGCAGTGCTGGGAAAGGGGGTTGCAAAGCTGGCTTCATAAAGAGCCTGTCCTTATCCAACAGCATCTTCCCAGTGTTCCTCACCTGCCAGAGCCCACATGAAGCTGAGGTCAGTGCTGGGAATGAACGAGTCTATTCAAAATGATTCTTTTGTGGGAAAGTACTTAATGTATGTAACCGAATCGTGACTCTTGGGCTATATAGGAAGGAGAAGGCCAAAGAATAGAGCCTATATTTTCTGGGCACAAACTCCTATTAGTGGTAATTTTATGATTACTGTTCTGTTGGCATGGTGCTCAACATGGAAAGGACAGCACAAAAGCAAAGATTTGCATTGTGTGCTGGAGTCAATATATAAACTCCTTCTGCTAATTTAGGGATGCCATACAAATAAACAATAGCTCATCAGTACCAATTGACGGGGTTTTGTCTGAGTTTGATTTGCACTGATAGACCTTTCCTGAATACATCCTTCAAAGGTAAAAAGGGTCAATGCTTTGTCATGTAATACCACTTTATAATACTTGAGCATATCCTGGGTTTGGGGTTTTTTTTCATTTTTCTGAAATGGCTTTTATTTATTTTTAGGCGATGAAATGAATGGTTCTCTACATTCTTTCTTTGCAAACCTCTCTGAGTAACTATAGCATCTCAGGATCGTGGCACGACAATCCAAATCAACTGAAAGAGTGACTGCACCAGCAAAATCCATTGTTGAACTTTATGCAGCAGAGTGGGAGCTGCAACAGCAAATACACTTTATCTTTGCTTGCTCGTGTGCATTGCTTAGCTGATTCTTCAGTTGATCCTCTCTACCATACCCGTCCCAAGTCCTCACACTGCAGCAAAGTGCACAGATTGCAGGGGTACTATGAACCCCCTTTCTCCACCATCTAGCAACCTAAACCTTCAGAAATGTAGCTACAGAGTGCAAGTAATGGAGTTATTACATTGCTTGTTCTGTAAGACGTATAACACAGAAGTTGATTTTCTGTGCCTTGCCTGTGTTACCAGTGGTTTCAATAAGTTTCTACATAGATACCACCATTGCATGTGGTTGAAAGTGCAATCTTCTCCTTTCACTCATGTTTTAGAGACATCATCTTCATCCCATTTTCTTTTTTATATTAACAGACTAAAAGCTATGTGATTATCTTCCCCTGGGGAGTACTTTCCATGGCTAGCACTGTTACAGGTGATGCTGCGTGAAATAGGCAAGGAATTCAATCCTAACTAAAAAACAATATGGATCATCAGGAAAGGAATACAGGCATCATGTTTCCATAGGCTGGAAAAAACAAATGTCTTGATTGATAACACTGAAGAAGGGATAGGGAACGAAGTAATCCAATTCCCATGACTAAAACTGAAATGGTACATTTGAAAGCCACAAGCTTCGTGAATCGTGATGAAAAGAGAAACATTAGCATTTCAGACAACCTCCTTGAAATAGACAGCTTCTCATAAAGCAAGATGTATTTCCTAAAAGCATTTTAGCCTTCCACTGGAAAATATTAGCTCTAAAAGTTTTCTGAAGATAAAGAAAGGCAGAAGAGCTGATTAAGATCTGTTTATTTCCAAGTAGCATGTGGTGGAAGGATCTCTGTCAGTTTGCAAATGCCCCTGTCCTTCGTTTCACCCTGATATCTGTCCATCTGTATTTGTTATGAGCAATAATGTAATTCATGCTGGTTGTCACATCGTGGAAGAAGTTTCACACCCCAGCAGCTGCAAACATA
>WEIS01076769.1:809-19303 GCA_013389965.1 Todus mexicanus | reverse complement strand
CCAGCAGCTGCAAACATAACATGTTCTGAATCAGCGTTGCTTCTTGAACATTTCAATATGCCTTTCTGACTTTTGATGTTCTGTCGTCTTCCTTGAAATTGCAAGTCATCTTTCTAAAGCAAGGGCTCAGTCTTCCTGTTGGTATCTCACTATCTTCCTTTCCACAGAGGAGTTTAATAATATTTCCCAAATATTAGACTTTTTCTTTCCTCCCAACACATACAGAAACTAAAATATAAGCCTCTCGTGAAAGATAGGGAAATGATGAGAATAGAGAACCTGCGCATGGCTACGTGAAAAGTTTGTGGAGGAGTGTATAATTAAATGGATATTATTGGGCTTTCTGGACAGCTTTTTAATCATACAACACTGTCTTTTACTGAACACCAGCCCTAGCAGCTCCCAGCTACAAAAAAAAAAGTATTAATGCAGGTGCTTTTGAGTGGCATCTTCTGGCTCTCACAATTCTCTCCACACATCCTAAGACTGCTGTTTGGATGAGGTTGGCAAGTAGAGAGTAAGGTTTTAATCTTTTCTTTCTCCTTCAGGTATGGAGAGATAAGAAATGTGTATTAGTCTACTTGAGACTCAGTTACAATCTCTGAGTGTCATTTACCGAATCACATGGCAAGCCAGTCTTCAGTTTAAAGGTTACTTTGATGCAATCACAATGACTACAACCCACTTCAACAAAAGTGGCAGTGGATTATATTTATATGTAAGTACTCTACACCAGAAAGGGACTTGGAAATATGCATGTCACAAACACATATGCTAAAACACAACCCTCTCAAAGCTGAGAGAAAGAGTAGCAGAAGGTCCTCACACAAAGAGAAATTGTCACTCTGAAGGATTAGGTGAGCCTTCATATCACAAGAGGTGCAATGGTCTTTATAAGACACATGCATAACTGCTCCTAAACCAGAAAATCCCATCACCTTTTCTTGACCAGAGTTTGTTGATTGTGTGATGAAGTGTTGTTTGGTTGCCAGTGTGTATGGACATGCTGATAGGATGCTTCACAAACTGACTGTGATCTGTGCTAGACAGCATGTCCCTCAGGATGGAGTATAAAACGGGCATCCTAGCACATGATTTGTTCTTGTCAGGACAGACCACGTACCTGGATTTCCTCTGTCAGAGTTCTTAAGCATTCTTAGAGTTATTTAAAACAGAAACAATCACAAAAGGAACGTGCCAGCTGTGCACTGCTGGCACTACTTCCTTCATAAGAAATCCTACAACTTCAGAATCAGCTAAATAGTTGATCAGAAGAGGAAGGAAGTCCTGTTCTCTACAAAGGCTGACACCTTCAGAGGCTCGTGCTAACAAACAGCAAACTCCACATGGCACTGCAATTTCTTGTCTTCAGTGAACCTTCTCATAACGCACCAGAGAGGTAGGGTATGTCCCAGACCAGGTCACACACTGGTGTGTTATTCTCTGAAAGCAATTCCTCCAGTGTTTGGGAAAATTACAGGGGCCTAAGAAATTCTGCAGTGTCTGACAGCACCATCTGAAAGCTTGCGTATCAAGTCCTGATTTTACTCTTGCCTTTTGCTCTTGTAAAGCAGAGAGCAGACAAAAGAGATCCCCTGGATGATATGTGGGAGATTTAAGGAGACAGTAGAGAAGGAAGGAAACAGTTTAAGTACAAGGGGACAAAGGTAAGAAAAAGTGTCTCATGAGTCTGAAAAGATAGACTTGTCTTCAAAAAACTTTATAATATGGATATTAGAGAGGTCAGTGGATAAAGGAAACAGGAGAAATTTAACACATCAGATGCAGTTCTACTGTAGAAAGCAGAAAACTTGTGTTAGGTCTTGGAAGAAAGATGGCTATGAACACCAAACCATAGTAGGGTTCAGCCTTTTGCTCCAGTTCTACTTCCCCTTCTACTAAAAAAGAAACTTTGGCCAGAGAAGATGAAAGATTTTTTTTCATTATCTGCTGTGCTGCTACTCAGCTTTGAGTGACAGCTAGCTAGGAAGGAAAAAAAAGCTTTGCCCTTACAACCGCTGATGTAGTGGACCAGAGTAGCTGAGTCTAGGTGAAAGCGTTATGCCATTCTACTCTACTCTACTCTACTCTACTCTACTCTACCCTACTCCAAGCCATTGCCTCCCTGACTTTGATTCTGGAAAGGAGATCTTTATTCCCAGAAAGTACCTGAAGATGATTTCTACTTTTTCAGTGACGTTCAAGAGGTGATCTTGAAGAGTCTTTCTCTCACCAGATTTACTACCTGGACTTTAAGCATTGCAATATGTGATCATCCAGGAACATTTCCAAGCTTTGGTCCCAGCAGAGTACACTTGTAATTTGCCCAGTCAACCCTTTCATCCTTCCTCTCCCTCTATCATTCCCTAGAAACAGGAAAGAAAGTCTGAGGCACCTGCATTTTTGGCCATCCTTTTTCATATTCATAACCGTAATCCTTCCTGCTCCTGCTAAGTGAGGCCATACAAAGCAAACATTTCCCAGTTGTAGCTATGCCAAGAGGCTTTTTGTTACACAGCTTCTGTGGATTATGCAGGTGTTGAAGAATTTGAGGCACATGTAATAAAATGGCTTCTGCTCAATTTCAATGTAAATGTTGGGACTTTATCAGATCAGAGCTGTGCTTTTTTTTTTTTCTTTTTTTTTTTCTTTTCTTTTTTCTCCCTTCCTGTTCTGTCAAAGAGCTCAGAAAACACACATTTCTTAGTGGTGCTCACCTCTTACTTTAAGTGATCTCTCCTTTGAGCCACCACACCACAGATGCAATCTTGTTGGGGAGGAAGAACAACACAGTCCCCCACCCATGTTAGCCTGTCCAGAAGGATCATTCCTGGAGGGTGTGAGGCACCATCTTCCTGTACCGAGCACCTCTAGTCTCAGTAGGCGTGGGAGAGGCCAGGTGGAAAGCCCAGCTTTCTAAATATTCTAAATGGAAGTTGTTCTGCATTCTCCAATGGTCTTGAGGTAAGCTGTGATGGGCTCTGGGTTTCAGGGCAAAGGCGACAGCATTCATTGTAAAGTGCTTTCAATGCAATACTCTAACACCACTCAAGACTGAACTACTCCATTTATTCCCTGCACTAGCTACAGTGCACAGCAGAAAACACAGAGGAGGGCATCAGGGCAAGCTTCACCATGCAGCCCACCTAAGGACACCTTGAGGGCAAGTGGTCTCTCCAACACCCCTGCCTGCAAGGAACTGAGCATCTAGGGTGAAGAGCCCAGTGACCTCTGCTTTCCTTGAAATCAGTGGGAGGGTTGGGTACTCCAAAACTTTGCTCTGAAAATCAGGCGTCCTCCCATCTCCCAGGGGTGACGTGGAAGCCAGTTCACCACTTTTTCTTCAGAGGCATTCAGATAATAACGATGTATGGAGTACAGTAATACTTGTGTGAAAATGATCTAGGTACAGAAAGCCCTATTTCCTATTTTACATAGTCATGGTTTTATTGTCTAGTGTACAAAAGTCTCCTTCCACAGTGAGTGGATTCTGCCCTGTTACACTCTGCTTTTTATATGCCAGCCACCATCATAGTATCTATGTGTCCACTAAACACATGGAAGTTTATTAAAATTTAATCTTCAGTTAACATCTCTTGCATGACTTTTTGTAAAGGTGGCCAGGGCTCATCAGAGCCAGAAAGAAACAGAAGGAAAAACAGCAATGATTTTTTTTTTCTCCCTTTGTCTTTCAGTGAAGTGAGAAGACAGGATAAAGACAGACAGAGAATGGAAGAGAGTGATGAGGAAAATTACAGAAAAGTTGTATTAAAGATGACAAATGGAGTGTGACAGGAAGAAAGAAACATAATTGTATGTAAAGCCCCAGTATCATGCAGTGTTAAGGGTCTTTTGTAAAGTGCAGATTTACCCTGAGCTCTTCCTGAAGATAAATGAAGTTGGAGGTCTGCAGGAATGGACCACAGGAGGAGCAGGAGGGGTATTACAGAAAGGGAGAGACTTGGTTATGTTTCCTCTGTTTCATCTTCTTCCATCTGCATTTGACTACTCTCTTCTGCTGCCCAGCCCAGCACCAAAGCCTTGCTCACATTCAGGAGCAACTAAAACATTATCTTAAGGTTTTTTCTTCCCTTTCTGCCCCTGCTCCAAACACTGGAGCAATATTATGCAGCACAAGCCTGAGAATAATCCCATCATAAAGCATTCAGAGCAGCACATTTGATAAATGGCCAGCATGTAAAAGGCTGGAGGTGGAGGGATGGTATCTCTGCTTTATCGGTGTCCCAGCACTCTGCTCGAATATATTCATTCTACCGACCCCAGCGTTAAACATTTTAATTCAGAAACTCTGAAAGGTGTATTCTTATTTTTTTAAAAGGCTGTTTAATGCAAGTGAGGCTGAGCTGGGGGATGGGAAGAGAGGAAGGAGGATGGGGGAGAAGGAGGGGAGGAAGCATAGAAAGACATTCAAAGCTGTGAGAAAACACTCTCTCTTATGGAGGAATTTTGATTTTGAAGTTTACTCTTCTATTAACATTTAAATTGAAAGATGTTTCTTCCAAGCTCCACATAGGAAACCAGAAAATCTGCATTTAAATAGATACCATTTAAAAGTGGGGGAAAATATATATCAGCATTGAATGCTTCTTCATTTGTCTGAAAAGAACTTCTCTTATAGATGATTATTAATTTTTTTCTTTTTTTCTTTGTGTGCACTAAAAAGAGAAATTGAAAGTACATTAAAATTATGCTCGGCACGAGGAGGCGGGGAGGTGGCTGCTTAATTGCCCAAAAATCAGGTTTTGAGCTCAGATATTTTGCAGGAAGTCCTCTGAAGCCTACAGGAGGTGGTCTAGCCCACTGCCAGGAATGAGGTCAAGAAAGTCTTCTGTCTGGTCCTGGTGCCACGGCATCTGTGCTCAAGGGACATTTCCCACTGAAATGTCTACCTTGCTGGGGTCATTGCCAAGGGCCCTGCCCCTGCTGGAGAACCAGGCCTTCTGCAGTTTTGTTAGACACCCCTGTACCTTTAGGGCACCATCTAGAAAATAATGCCATGCACCTCCCCAAAAGGCCCCTAAGCACAGCTGTTATGGGTGGCGTGAACAAAGGCATCACAGGAGGAGAGCTCACAGACAAGGAGTCAGTGGGGTTTGGGGAGGCTGTGCTCAGAGGGTTTGGAGAGAAGTCCTGGGGCAAGAAGAGATGTCCACATGTTGATCCACCTTTCGCATCATGCTCTCATCTTGTATGCTGGTGCCTGGGGCTCTGCACAGAGCATCACAAATGCAGAAACCTTGTATGAGATTTGGTTCTGGTGTTTTGCACAGTGTTACATTCTCTCCTGCAGCAAAAGTAGCAAGAATGAGAAAGAGCAAGAGCAGCCTCCTGAGCAGGGAGAGATGAAATCCCTGATGCACACATTGCAAGGTGGAATGCTGGGAATTAATAAAGGTAATATCCACACATTGCATGCAAGTTCTCCTTGCCTCCTGCCCTCACCTGCTGACCCCTGCCTTCTCTCTGCCCAAAGTGACCACTTTGAGGTTCAGCTTTGCCCTGTGCCAGGGCTCCACATCCCATAGGCTGGCTATCAACTTGCATATGGAGGAACAGGCAGGAGGTTGTCGGGAAGCAGGAAAGCTCCTGCCCTGAGAGAGAGTAGCCTCTCACTGGCTGTGTCTGCCACAGAATCCCCATTTCTTGTTTTTTGCCACTAGTGGTGGAATTAAATTTGATCTACTAGCAGCATTCAGGAAGCAATAAAGAGCCACCTGCACATGGTGCTCACTCTAATTCCAGGGCACAATGGGCTTCGTCACCAGTGAAGAATCCCCAGGACAATCCAATTATTAATATTCATTCCCTTTCTTTCCACCTCATTTTCAAGCTCATTCCTACAGAAAAGGTCAGACACATACTACCCCCCAGCAGTACATTATCAGCCACCTCAAGGGCCTTTTCTGTCATGTCAGGAAGGGAATAATCAGCATTGAAGGAGGGTTGGTGCCCCAAAGGCTCAGCTATGGACTCTGGTGGCTTTCACCTTTAGGTCACTGGTCAGAATCTAGGTCAGGCTGGCACTAGCTGCAAGCTACAGTCCAAAAGCTGGGCAGGATTCCTGCGAAATAGCGGCTCTGTGCAAACCCAAAGGACAAGCCCCTACATTGTGCTTTGGCTCTTTCTAAAGAGTAACAACATAACCAGATTTAACTCTTTGGCAGGATCTGGGCACTTCTCCTGCCTTTGTAACGGATGGCTCCTGTGCTTCCAGCTGGACTTTAGGCTGACTTTAAAAAACAAGTTGGAAAAGCCAAAGGAAAAAATGAGGCATGAGCAGGATGGTTCAGTGATTTAGTACTAGCAGAGTCTATAAAGATGCAGATACTGATCTCTGCTGTCTCACAGACTTGCATAGCGAAAAAAAGTCAGGCTTTCTGTGCCTCGGTTCTCATAAACTGGGATAATCTCATCTTACTGGGTCGTTTTGAAGATTAATACATTAAAGGTTGTGAGCTAGGTTCTCTGCAGCAATGGTACCAGAAGCCCTAAAAATGCCTTGGACAGATAAAAGCTTTGCAGTAGGATATGGACATTTTTTTCAGTGATGACTTTGAATACAGTTTGATTAAATCTGAAAAAGCACAGAGATGAAAATAAGTAAAATGTAACTCTCATTTGCTTACAGGCACCTGTAAACCTGGGGAGAGAAACTGAATGTCATGACTATTTCTTGGGCCCAGCTGAAATCACGGAGCCAACACCCACACTCTCCCAGTTTGACACTGGGTCCCCCTCAGACCCAATTTTTTCAGTATGATCCTATCTCTAGTCACTGAATAGATGAAGATGAACTTCTCCTGTAATTCAGCACCCAAATAAATTTGGTCAACTTGTTCTTATTGTTTCTCCATCTCCCCCTCCCTTCTCACAAGGAACAGCCTCATTCTTTCTGGGGTATCTAGCTTTTTTTTTTTCCTATGCAGATGGCAACCACTTTCTGAAAATATATAGATGACAAGAAGAAATGTTGCGTAGAAGAAGCAAGTGCCTGGAAAATGGATTCCCATTTGTTCTTCCATCTCCCTCTCCAAACCCAAATCATTTCCCTGTTAATAAGCTTGCTGACTATAATGTGGCACTAACCTTTCACAACTGATGCCAGTGACATTTTGACAGTTCCACATATGGGCTTGCCGAAAGCAGAAGGAGTATAAATTTGCAATTTGGTAAAAAGCTGGGTGAGCAGCCAAAGCAGCTTGGGGGAAGGAGGAGAAAACTGCCAACCAGCCAAACAAAAGCCCACTGCACAGATGTTATGCACAGCAAAAAGGAAAAGCACATCCACAGCTGGATGTACCCCAGCAAATATGTGCTCGGAAAAAAAAGCCTTAGGCACCCATTAAGCCCAGTCTAGCCTGAGATGCCTCCCAACAGATTCTCCTCACGTGGCAAATTTAGGGAAAGTCTTTCCTAGCAGAAGGGAAATGGGACACGGCATTCAATCTGTGCAAACTATGTGGTTAACATCAGATGTCACAGGACGCGGCAGTTGCTCTAACAAGGAATCTTCAATATTTCCACCAATGTGATCAGCCGCAGGGAAATAACTATTTTCTAACACTGTTTTGTGGAGTGTCTTTAAATTTACTTTTCAAGGTATCTCTGCACAAAACACCACTGACAGCTCACAGATTGCTCAGCTGCTCGGCATGTGTACCACGCACCATACATCTTCTCCAAATTACATCTATATTGAATCTCATAACATTTGACTAAAAACGAACTTTCAGAAACTGGACCAATTGTCATGTGACAAGATGAAGATAAGAAAAATGTTGCACTTAGCAGTTTGTTCAGGTGGTTAATTAACCCTCACTGTTAGAAAGACAATCTTGCACTTTCATTTGGCTAGGTCTGGTTTCTGCTTCCAAGAACAGTTATTGCTATGTGAAGTCAGAGAGTCCTGGGATCACTCCCTTTCTTTCTGATCCCCATTTCAGCAACACTGAAATAGCTTCTTTTTTTTTTCTTTTTTTTTTCTGGAATCAGAGGACTGTGGATTTTATCACGGTTTACTGATCTTGGTGGAAAAAGGGAAGATGTAGTAGCTGTTTATGCATATGTAAATAGTCAGGTCTAGTAATGGTATAGCTGTTGCACTGGCTAACCAGTGATGCAAAGTTACTATTTAGATCTAATAGTTTATTAGAATTTTTTTTTAATGACAATGTGAGTCCTCTGGGCAGATCAGGCAGGGAGGCAGCACAAGAGTCTAGATAAGCACACCCTAGCTTGCAACTGGCAGGCAATGGGCCATGCTCTTCTCATCTCCAGAAGCACAGAGCCAAATGTGCAGCCCAAAAGAGCTCTAACAAACCCTAAAATGCTCCCTAAACAAGGGTAGTGGGAAACAGTGGTCAGTAACTGTTGGCGGAGGTGGGCTAACACTGAAAGCATAACCTGAGAAATCTGGATCTTGCACAAGCTGGGAAGAGTAAGCCTGATGAAAAAGTCAGATTCGCTATTTTTGAGACACTTTCACCGAAGTGTGTCTTGTACTGAAGAAATAATAGCAGAGTAGCTGCTGGATCACTGTAATAACCACATTCACGGGGTGTGTGAAGCCTAAGACCTTTCTGAAGTGATGTCACTGGATAGGCGGGGGACTGCGGCCAAGGCTGGACCATGTGTGGGTGTTTCATGTGATTGCAGGATACAGAGATGACTTACCAGCGTGATATTTGGAAGGGGTTATTCTTGATGGGACCGGGAGGATGATAGGGATCAGAAGTGCAGGATGTCCAGCACTCATTGCAGAAAGTGTGCTGGATTTCACCATGGCATGCTTGGCCCAAGTCATTCACTTGTCAGACCTCAGGAAACAGCATGAAGTTGCTTCCAAAGCCAATATACACCATATTTACCTCTGACCACTTCTGGCAACACATTACTTCATCTAAAATAACTGGCAGGATTCAACTTGGCATGTGAGACTACCTGGTCTCATCAGACAAAAGGAGTGGGACTTAGTCATTATTTGGCCACAGCTCTGCAAGCAGGTAGGGTTTCCATATAACATAGGACAGAGCAAACCGCTGTCTTGTTCTAGCAAAGCTGGTGACACAGACTAGCCTGTAACTGTTCATCCAAAGGCTTCCCCTCAAGTCAGTTCATTCCCAGTTTTGTAGAGGACCTGCCTGATCCAGCACCCAGTTCCCAGCCCCAGAGGACCTCATTTGCTTCTCTGACTTCCTGAGCTGCTGATATGCTCTGCTGCTATTGAAGTTTTGTCAGGAAAGACCTATCCTTGCACAGGCTCCCTTGATGGCAGTGGAAGCACTGGCTAATGGCAGATTTTTCTATAGCAAGCATTACAACTCCTGCTGCTGCTGTCTTTACAAAAGCCTACACCAAACTGGTGCAACTGTGGGAGGTTTTCTGAGAAATGATCACGTGTTATGGAAGTTGACCAGTTCAAATGGCCTCTGTGTGCCGACTGACAGAGCAGGAGGATGAAAAGTCTTGCAGCTGTATGTGGTCTCATGGGATCTGTCACCTTTCCATGAAAGCACCCCTCGATCTTTTGCTAAGGAAAACAGTGAGTGCTGATAATGCAGCAAAGTCCTGGAGGCAGCACTCTGCCTCTAGATCCACGGTCCAACAGTGTGGTGTGCAGCTGTGAGATGTGGGTTGAGGTCTCTGAAAGGAGTGCTGCTTGCATGGTGAACAGGATAGAATGGTCCTGATTCTGGAGGATACCACTATGTATTCTACCAGATTATCTAAGGTCACCTAAACCAAACAAACTCCCTCAATGCCACCAACAGACCCTGGTGGCATTCCTTCACACCATGCATTTTTGAACTGCCACCCCAAACAGTGGATTATTGTCGCTTTCATATACCCACCAAATACAGAAACTGAAGTCCTTGTGCACAGAGCCTCTGAAGTCTGCAGGCTGCACAGCAACATGAAGATGAAGGGTGCTATCTGACTTTACCCTACCTAACTCATCAGTCAGCCAGGAGAAGGGCTGGTTATGTTTTTGGAGACATGTAAGAAGAGATGGGGAAAGAGTTGACAGTTATAAATGTTTTGCAACCCAAACGTGACATTAATATATGTATGCAGTGTGTTCACAACACTGGGCATTTGTGCATCTCTCTATTCAATACCATGTTCGACAGCAATTTCACAAAACCACCCAATGATTTAGAAGAATTTGCCATGAAAGAGACTCTCTAGTTTTACTGAGAAAAAAGAAGTATTCCTAGGGCAACTCTGATGAGCTCCATATAAAGTTTACTTACCCACAAGTATATTGAAATGACCAGTTAGCTAAGTGAACGAAGTATGCTCCATAAAACATGTACTTCATTTCTGTGCCCCAGAAGAGTTTTAGTAAGCTTCCAAATCTAGAAATACCAATACAGGATGCATGGCGCTGTAACATCTCTACCCAAGGGACTCTTCTTTGTGGAAGGCATAGCTATCCTGTTTCTTTCAGTGGGTGATGGTCCAGTGGCTACACTTGGAAGTCATAAAGTTCACCGTACTAGATACTTTTCTTTATGCGTTCACACTGAGAGCTGAGCCTGTGATACTGATGTAGATCAGAGTTGTTTTTAACTCAAATTGGAAGCTGATCCCCAAACTACCTGCACATTTTCCTCACACTGCCCAGGTGTCGCATGGGGAGACATGCACATATGTGCTGTAGGCACCTTGCACGGTACTAGAGCAGCCTGGAGGCTGCTCTTGTTGATGTAGGGCTCAGCCATGGCCTCAGGATGGTAGCATGCAAGTCAGGATCAGCTGAAGCCGAATTCTCCATTTGGCCAGATGCACCATCTCCTGCTCCTCATGACAAAAACTTCTTTAAGAACTGGAGGAAGACAAGGTCCTATGTTAAATCTAAATGATCAGCTCAGAAACAGTCCAGGTGATGGTGATAGTGAGAAGGAAGATGCCCACCAGGGCTCACCCCCTGCCCTTGGGAGCTGCCTTCAGCGGGGGTGACAGCCGCAGCCCCATGATTGCTGTGGCCTCACCACATCACAGCCAAGCCTAGGTCTAGCCAGGAACACCCCAAATCTCAATCCAGACCCTGCCTCTGAGCTGACTTGCTGGTTGGCTGTCAGTCTTGCCTAGCCGTTGTGGGCTTGCCTGGATGCTGTCCTCTTGGAGGGGCAACTGACACCCACAGCTCCCTGGCAGCAGATTACCCCAAAAGCAGTGCAACAAAGTGTCCTTGTAGTTACCTACTCAATTCTGTTTTCTCTACTGTTTTTGAGGTGTTACAAAAGAGGGAAATCTAAGCATCACTTAAAAACTATCGATATGCCCCATATAAAGACTCCACAATGTCTCATAGGCACCTTTGCTTATAATAAAACTTCTGAATTTTCATTTCAGATGGCATTTCTAAAATTGCACTTACATTAAAAAGAAAAAGGAGAAAGGATTCAAAAGGGTTAAGCAAGACAATCAAAGCATCTCAATACAGCTAAAATTCTCTTGGCTGTTCCAAAATAAATTGTTGTTCATTTTGCTGAAAAACTTTTAAAAAGCCACCTGCAGCCCTTCCACCATGCTGTTTTATTCACTTTGTGTTTCCAGCCAGAAAGGCCTTTATTTCAACATCTCTGTCCATCATCACTGTGGCACCTGAGCATTGGCAGAGGGCTAATAATATCACTGGCAAGAATGAGAAGGCTAAACTTGGAAGCCAAGCTTTGACAGGCAAGTAAAATTGGAATTAATTCTCAAATATTTTGTTTTGGAGATGACATATGGCTTCATTTTTGTGCCTACCATGAGTGATTCAATTGATTTGGGACCTGAAATCCTTGCAGAGCATTTTCTCACTTTTAAGAAGCTTTTCAGTTCGCCTTCATTGGCTGGTTTGCTCACTTCCTAACGTGTCTCTCCAGATCTGATGCAGCATTTGAAGTTGTGATGGGTACATATGCAAAGGAGGGGGAACAAACGGAGGGAAAGGCCCACTGTGCATTGCTAACAGTCACACGTTTCCAAAAACCTGTGGTTAGGAGATTTCTAACTCAGTTAACCTCTTTGATCTCATCATGCAGTATGAAATACCAAAAGGTAATAAAAAGATTATAGGTAGGTCTGCTATTTTGCATATCAAAACACATGCCTCAGCCTGCTACAGAGCAGGAGACAGATACACTAAAACCACTTGTGATAGATGGAAAAAGCATGTTTTGATTGGGAAAGAATAGTCTTCTTCCCAGTCATGTAGTGCTCATGTGTGTGTAGTAAGAACAACAATCCAGAAAACTCACACTGTATTGAGAAGTGATGGACATTAGGACCAGGATTCACTTCTGCTGCGCTCTGCTAGGCTGCAGGATGTTTTATCTCCCTTTTTTCCTTGGTTATTAGCAGTAGACCAGAAGGCTCTACTGGAGAGCTATGCCTCAGATGTCAGTGATATACCCCTTAAAAGAGCCCATCCTTCCAAAATACTCAGTGGCCAAAAGATGGGACATATTTTATCAGGGTCCAAAATCCCATTCTTTTTTTCTTTAGCTAAGGCCTGTCCACCTAGAGAGCTGAGACGAATGTCCAGTGAATGCAAGTATCTGTAGTTCAATAAAATATACCACCCTACCCATTACAGCTGCCAACCTGTCTGCCTTTCCTCCTATCTGTCTCTCTATCCACATCTCTGGTGCAAATCCCCTCCTCCTCTCTACATGTTCTTCTCTGCCTCGTAGCACTCTGAGTTTTCATCATCTTTTGCTCCTCTTTTCTTAACACACACCTCCTTTGCCTTTCTAACATTCCCCTGTAATTTTATCCCATCTCCTTTCTCTCTCTGTCTAGGTTGACACATCTTAACACCCTCCCAGTGACTTCTAAGACATCTGAAAAGCTGTAGTCAGGTATCAGATTCCTTATCAGGTCAAAAGAAAATATTAGGGAAGTCAGTGGCCAGATGCAATGATTACGGTTCAGTGTGGACAAGAGTGACATCAGACCTTATAGTCCCAAATGAGATTTAAACTGTTGGTGAAATGCAACATCACTGATTTTCCACTTTCTCCCTTTGCAGTATCTGTCCTGGGTGGAGGTAAGGAAGCTTGGGTTCCTTATCTCTGTGTTTCTTACCTTAATGGAGTAAACTCAGATGCAAATATTCTGGATTTCTGCTGTTCGATATTGTCCTCTACTATTTTAATCCATAAGTTACTGCAACACCACTTGATGTTTTGCTTAGCAATTACTTACTGTGCTTGTTTAAATTATTTTTATTTTTTTAAAAATCACACATAACAAGCTGTACAGGAAAGCCAAAGAGAATCCTACCTTTTGATACATCTCATGGCTTGATGACCTGAAGTACCAAAGTGCCAGCATTCCATCTCTCCTCCTAATTTAACCTTTTTTAGGACATGCTCACTGTGTGGCTACATTGTTTCACACCCAAAGTATGGTACTGATTTTGGTTTTTCACCTTTGATCAACTTTTTCATCTAGAGGCTCTATAAATGATCCTACCACTACAACGAGGGGTTCAGAGGGTGCTCAGTTGCATCTCAATGTCTCTGTGCTCTAGGCTCCGTTGTTGTGGTGGCTGTGTCCCAGCCACAGGGCTGCCATCCCCAAGCCACAGTGGGTTTCTGAGTCCTGGCAATCCCCTGTCAACTGATGAATTTTCCTTCAGGGGAAGGACATCCCCAGTGCCACTGCATTTCTGCAGCCCACCATCTCTCTGTGTTCAGTAAGCCACAGAGGAAATGCAGCAAGTACTTGGGCTCATCCGTCTGCACCTCCAAGTGACTTGAGTCTGTCGCAGATCCCGATAACCACAGCATCTAGACACAGCAATCATTAACAACTTAGCTTAATTAGATCCTAATTTCTTTACATAGAGTCCATGAGCAAGATTTCAATTAACTTTAACTATATAGAAGATTAATGCACCTCTATCATTCAATTTAGATGATGTGGGACAAGACAAAGATAAACATAGATATTAACATTCTATAAAGTATGAGATTTTTAATTAAATTTAACAAAAAAAGTTATCAAGATATTGGAATCCTCAAATCAAAGAACCATCTAAGTGCAAAGTCCTGTTAGGGCTTTCAGTGAACATTTTTATTAACATGTGAAGAGCTAAATAAGGTTTAGCTCAGGCTGTAGCCTGTTTGAATGAACCAAAACTCTTGCTGGGAGTAACAGCTGGAAACACTCCAGACCCTTAAAATGAAGCCTTTTTAAAGTCAAGTTCTGCTATGGCCCATTACAAAGTTACTGCACCCCTTGGACAGAGTTTGAAGCTCTGCAGGTGAATAATTAAGCAGGCATTTTCAAGCGAAGAATTCCATATGACAAATTTGAAGATGAATCCGTCTGTAGAAAAGGATGTGTCCTGAGTCGAGGCTTTGGATTCACTTATTAAGCAAGTAGCTTGGCTTCAGGAAGTGCCAGGTCAGGGTTTGCTACCCACTAAAGCTGCACTTCTTGCTGGCTATTTCTTAATTTTAAGCATGATTGCAGAAGCAGCCAACAGCCTCACATGTGCTGTAGCACTATCCACTGCCAGGTCTCTCCTGGCTGCAGGGTTGTCACTCGTGGGGATGCTCAGAGCCTGGGGGTGGCATCTCATGGGCCCCACACAGGGACAGCCACTGCCCACATATAGGGCAGAGTCCGACTGCACTCACCTGCAATTACATTTTTGGGGACGTTTCTCAACCCATGGGTATGTTTGTTAGTCCCTGCCATCTCCCCACAGATAGTTTTGAAAATGCCTAAAGGATTTGCTTCAGAGGCTGCTCCAGAGGAGTCAGGCTTCTCTCTCTGATGCATGGCAAAGGCACTTGTATCACTGGGGTCAGTGCACTGAGAAGCTCCATCCCTGAACTTCCTTCACACCCCCTCCCAAAGCCCCAACAGGTATTGTGATAGAGGGGAATGGGTGGGCCCTGGGTGAAAGGCTGGGTGCTGCTTCACGGCAGCCATGTGAACTGCCATCCCTGTGTCATCCCCCCATCATTAGTGCCCTTAGCTGGTTGCTATGGAAGTTTCCTCTCCATGGAGAAGGCATTGGTGCATTGCACAGAGGAGATGAGGAAAGTAAAGAGGAGGCAGCGAAAAATGCAGATAACTGAAGGAAAAACAACATTGCCTGTTGAATCTCCCTCCAGAGCGTTATCACCTTGGCCAGAGCAGACCACACACTTTCAAGTCAGAACTCATTGACTGTGTATTTTGTCTCAGGAGAAATGTTTGCCTTGGCATGACTAACACAAGCAGCAAACCCAGCACAGCAGAAATGTCACCAAGGTCCCTCCCCCTCAGGACCCATGATTACCATAAGCGAGCACTCTTAACCTGCTTTATCTGTAATTGATAGCTACAGAAAGCTGGGAAGGAGGAGAAAACTATGCTGAATTTTAGCGTCTTCTTGACTCAGTAAAAACATGGCTTCCGGAAGGAACTAAAAAACATCAGGCAAATTCAATTCCCTTTGTACTACCAACTCCCAGCATCCAAGTGCTGGAGAGAAACAGAGCAAATCCCTCACACAACCATACCTCCTCATTTGGAGGAGAGCGCAAACGAGACTGAAGAAGAGATTTAGTTCCCAGCCCACACCAACTGCTGCACTGGTGGGGAGAAGCAGCTGGGGGGAGAAGCTGGGAAGAAGAAGTCTTTAAATGGTTTTTGTTCCTCTGGAGTCGCAGGGGGTGAGAATCCATAGCCTAGGTAAATCTGGATGTAAAACGAGCAGGGACCCAGCTGGAATCAGTTTAGTGATATAAAGACACATAGTCTTAATTAAGGGAATTGTGATTTGCCAATGAAATCCCAGCAGGGCATCTGTCTGCCTGATCAAAGACTCGACTTTCTGATGGAATCTTAAGTGCATGAGCCATGAAATTACTTTTTGAAAAGGGAACATGCAGCACAAAGAGGCAGAGTGAGAGGGGAGGAGGAAGGGAAGCGGGGACGGGGAGCAGAGCAGAGCTCCAAGTCATGATACTGGGAGTCTCCATTCCCTCCCTCCAAAACAAGCCAGAGTGGGGCAGGCTGGAGAAAAAATGATGCCAAGCTGCCAGCAGAGTCAGCATCTAAAATCATTACCCAGGCTGCTGAATAAAGACACATTCCTAATTTGTTTTTCAAAATGATTTTTAAAGTGCTTAGCAAAAATTTGGGGGAAAATGGATACACTTCTTTCTAAGTGAATTCCCTTTTCCCATCCCTATGCCCCTCCTTATTTGCCACAGCCTAGTCAAAGGCACCTGCTATTTCTACTGAGGCAGATTTTTTAACAGCCTCAGAGATTAAAAAAAAGGCTTTTTCAAACATTTTATTTGGTTTTTGGTTGTTGGTTGTTTTTTGTTTGTTTTTGTTGTTGGTTGTTGGGGTTTTTTTACAACAACACAGCCAATTTCCCTCCATTTTGTTGCAAAGGAATGAATCAATAAGAAATGCTTCAAACTATCTGCTCCAAAAGATATCAAGCTTCTCAGCATACATGGGAAGAGCTTTGAATCAAATCCCAAAGTAAGAAAATTCTGCACGATCTATAATACTGTGGGGCCCTAAAACGCTGAAAGCTCTGTAAATCAAGACACAAAGTTGACAGAAGAGACACAATATACCAGCCTAATTTATC
The DNA here is from genome assembly GCA_013389965.1 of Todus mexicanus. Taxonomy (NCBI): domain Eukaryota; kingdom Metazoa; phylum Chordata; class Aves; order Coraciiformes; family Todidae; genus Todus; species Todus mexicanus. The sequence goes on along the minus strand of WEIS01076769.1, from coordinate 2,679 downwards.
ATATCTGTACAGCATGAGCATTCCCACAACACTCAATAAACTTTCCAAATCCCATCTCCTCATGTAGCAGACTCAGCACAAAGCTAAGTGGGATTTATTCGGAACAGCCTCAGCTCTGTTTCTGAAGATGTGGTGAGGCATCCAGAGGACATCACATTTCCAAACACCTTACACAGGTCTTCTCTCCTCTGACATTGAAGTGTGTATTTTTTAAGATGCCATCTCATTGCCAGACTAAATCCCAATGTAGTGATTATGGAAACTATTATGTCAGAAAAAGTTCACACAGTTGGCTTACCATGGCATCTTCTTCCAAAGTAACTAGAGCAAGTGCTTCAAATAAAGCACTTATAAAATAAAGAAGAAATAAAACACCCATATGCATCTGCTGTGCAGGGCAGGATTCCATTTAATGGAGGAATAGTCCCAAGCAAACACACTGGACTGTTTTACTGGTCAGGCAATGGCATCGACCTAATAAATCACAACTGATGTATTGACGCCATGCTAAGATCTAAAGCAGAAAAGAAAATAAGCAATCCAGCCCTATGAATTTCTCACTGTGTTCAAAGGAGGAAAGCAATGGATGAGGTAAAATAAAAATAATAAAATAAAGATTAAACCATTGTGGGAAAACACTCCATTTTCAAACACCTCCAACAGTTTGTGTAGCAAAGAGCCTGTGGGTTTTTGAGAAGTGGCTGCGCTGCACAGAGTGCAGCTCTGATCCTAGCCAGTGACATAAGGAACACAGTGCCTCCACCACTCCCCAGTTTACGTAGTTCTTACTGATGTTGCTAGATCTAAAAGAAAAACAAATCTCAGTATCATTCAACAAGTCAGCTTTCAAGCTCTGCTTCAGGACTGTGTAGCTCTTTAGAAAAGCTGCAGGTTGAACAAATAAATAAGTGGGTCAGAGAACTCAAACATTTACCTTAATTACCCTATTTCAACATATGGGTGTCTCCCTTCATTCCCCACTCAGTAAATGTCAGTCGCCTGGTTTATTTAGTAAGGTATGGGTAGCTCTGCAGCAGCTGCATACTGCCCAGATCTTGAGTGTAGTAGAGGTTTCCCGAAATCCGAATTGGGCCTCCTGGGCACAGGTGCTTTGCTTACAATGGTGAAAGAACTTTTGAAACTTGTACTGGTGAAAGAAATACTTTCCTCACTGCTTTTTCCCCCACAACATCTGCTATCACCAGGCCCCTCTGCACAACTTTGCTACCGTGGGACGAAAGAGCCTCCTTCACCACAGCTGCAGCTACCAGTTCCCTTTCACTCAACCACCTTCTCACTTCTCAGTCTTTTCACATCTCAGGGAAATGGATTTTCTCTCTTACTTCTTTTCTCTTTCCTCTACCACTCTTACTGCGTACCGCCTGTTTCTGTACTCTCAAATTTTGAAGAGCAAGTTTATATAAAAAGTACAACTCAAAGTATAAAGGAAGGTGTTTTCCAGGAGACTGTAACAAAAAATGTGGGGGCTTTAAGAAGGATTAACAGCCATTTCACATATGTAGCTTCTTCAAAACACTTTTCTTCTCAGAACAGGCTTCACAGCAAAGCAGCAATTCACAAGCTCAGGTTTCCAAGAAGGTTCTGTGCTATGCTTGAGAGGATAATTAGAAACACCAAAAAACACTATTAATTTCTGTAACATGAGTCATAAACTGCTGTTCTGCTGCTCTGCTGTTTGGCCCCAAGCATGCTTGAGATCTAGAGGACAATATCTCAATGTAACAACTCCACCAAGTTCTCATCTCACTTCATTTTCCAAGCCAAAGAGCAGTGGGTGGCCGCTCAGTATCAGGAGAAAATCTGTTTCAGGCTGCCTTGACAGACAGACTTCCTTGTGCCTGAGACTTCA
>WEIS01076768.1:0-21569 GCA_013389965.1 Todus mexicanus | reverse complement strand
GAATGCATTCATTAAGAAAAGCATGAATATGCTTTTCCGGCTGAATGAACAACAGAAAGATCCATCATAAATTATTTGGGTTATTAAATGCAGTGGGTCAAATTTATCCATGGCATAATAATCTTAATGTGATACACTAACATTACAGCAGCCATATGCTTTGTCATATGTGTTTATCTGTCAGTACAACATTATTCCATTTGCATCTTATTATACATGTTACACTGGAGACAAACCCAACTGTTTGGAGATTATAAAATTTATAGTGGACTGAAGAACAAAGTATGAACATCATTCTCCACTATAAAGTGCTAAAGCTGCGAGGGACTGGGGGATCATATTTTCATCAAAGCATTAAGAGCCTCACGAGGATCTAACACCCACCTATCACATTCATCAATTTAAATCTCTAATTCTGCATGTATTAGACTTCTCTCCAAAGATTGCTGATTTTTCCTGACTCCTTGTTAATTTCTTTATTCAATGTCTTTATTTCTAATGCATTTTTTTGTCATTTCTACAAAGATGCACACTGATAGAAGAGAGAAGAAACTTCCCTACACATTTTAACAAATTTGTTGTTCACCACTACACTTGGGTATCTCTTAGACTGTGACTGCAACATATATGACAGCAGCAGTTAGAATCTTTGCTACATAGCTTATCTGACCTTTTGGCACAGATATTTTCTTGTTGACATACTTCTTCCATGTTTTCCTCTCTATAGTGATCCTCCAATGTTGATTCAATTCCCAATTCTTCTTTCATTGTTTTCAGAATGTTCTTTGAACATTCTTATTTAATTGTTCCCTTTACACAGTAGCCTGCATGATTCTTCCCACATTTTTAAAAACAGAAAAACCTTCACATGCTCCTGCTATCAAAATCTTTTTGTCTACTCAACTGTGAAGCTTAGATCAGTTCAGATTTATGTCCTGTTCATGTTTGTCACCATGTTGCTTCTACCTATCTCCCTGATAATATTCATTAATCATTTACAGGTTGAATCAAAAAGTAGGTGTTGTTTATTCGTTACCCCAGGCCTAATGTTCTTGTCCATTGTAGATAGATGAGGATTTTTATTCTTAATTTAGATATTTAGTTGTCATGTCCTACCAATCTCCCATCCTCACTCAGAATAATGCTCTGCATCTGAGACAATTAAAACAGTGTAATATTTGAGTTGAGTGATTATTTAGCATGTTTTTGGATAAACCATGATCAAATGCCCAATTCCATGAACATTTAGAGACATGTTCTGGCAACCTCAAGATGTCCAGCTCAATTCAAGTAAAGCATGCACGGAGAATATATTGAATAACTGTGAATAAAGGAGCCAGAATATGGCCTTAGTGGAACATGCTGCCAATCATTAAAGAAAAAAATAAATAAAATTGAATAGCTAAAAAAAGAAAATCGTGAAAATAAGTGATAATATAATTTCCATTTGCAGATGTATCTAAAAAAAAAACCTTCAGAATTTTTTCCTCATAAAATAGTTGATCATCTGTGTTTAATGCCAAGAACGTTTATTGTACTGCAGTTGTACCTGTAAAACTGATTTCCATTTTATTATTAATCCATGAACAGGCAAAATGTTTTTGCTATTCATTCATATAACTACCCTATCAAAATTAGTGTTCTCCTGCCTGCTTTACAGTAACACAGCCCAAATGATTTAAATGCTAAATTAGCCAGTTTTGTCTAAGGAGACTACTATCACCAGTAAAATAAGACATATGTGGTGTAACGCTTGCAGTACTAACTATAAACCTTTTAAATGTGACGATTATTATCATGAGAGAGCTAAATATAATTTCTGAGAAAAAAATGCAGTATTTAAGTTGAGATGTTAAAAAAAGGAACATTCATTACCTAAATGCAACATAAGCCTTCAAGCCAATATTTGACAGATTTTAATTCTGCATAAACTTTGTGTTGGCCTCTTTCAGAGAAGTCTGTGTCACATTCTGTCCTCACACAGGCAAAATTATAGGTGACTTGGTTGAGAATTTGTATTGATGAAGGGCTTTAGATTTCCATCTGTTGAGTATTTATGTTTATTATAGTAGTTTAAACGGTGAGATAAAGTATATTTAAAGTAAATTTAAAGTAAAGTGTATTTTTGTTTCTGTTACTGTACTTCTAGGGATGCTTTCTGAAGCTGTAGTGAACTGATCGATTCCCAGCTCTTTCTTGCCCCTCCTCCCAAACAAGGGAACAAAACCTCAAACTCAAACCACCCAGCTCAGCCCTTCTCCCAGAAGTATCCAAACACAAAGCTCATCAGAGCTTCTGGATTTGACTGGCTTTGGTGATCATTTATAAAAGGTGCCATTGACAGTCTTAATTTTCAACTCTTTATCAGTTCTACACAGCCCAGCATGTCGAAAAACACTAAGCATTTAGCATTTACTAAAATATCATCTTTCTTCTTAAGGAGGAATTATAATTATACATTCTTACAACGTAAAGAGTTCTGTAACCACTCCATCCCTGGTATAACATTGATAGAGTATGTTCAATAAATCAGGTTTATAGCTCATTCTGAAATGACAATACTTGGGCTGTGTTGCATTTCCAGCTGTATCTGTACAGTGCAGAGTTCTGTTCTGTACCTCAGTGTTTGCCAGTTATATGATATAAATAAAGGTTAGGTAACAATGGTACTTAAACCATGTGCTTTAAAATGTGTTGACATCACAACATTTAAATCACCCGTATCTGGCAAGATGCCTTACAGCAGTATGTTGTCTTCTGCTGTCTTATGTCTGTATACTACTAATTCTGTAATAAACTATCCACAATTATGTTCAGTGGTATGAAGGAGGTTGAGATAAAGAGTAAGTGTGTTACTTAGCTTCAGTCACTCTAAAAGCTACTTTGAAAACAAATATTTTGTGGCTGTGGCACTGCCCACAGCAGCGAAAACATCAAGAACCAAGCTGAAGTACAGTTGTGACCTGTCAATGGTAACTAAGCTAAAGACTAAGAGGAGTGTGAAATCTGTGAACATTTGCAAGGCACACCATGGGAGAGACTGCCTACTGCCTTTCACTCATGGGGACCTTATGTTTGTCGTCTTTACTGAACAGACTTATCGACTGGGAAATTACCAGGTAAAAGACAAAAGAAAAAAAAAATAGGGTTTTTACCTTGGAGCAACACAACAGTACACTTGGTAGTCATTTATTAACCACTCTTCAGACACATAATTTTAAGCACTTAACTCTATATTTGTTTCTTTGCTTGAAGTCATGTGTATTTACAAAATCTGCAACAGCAGGCTACACTTCCTCCTCATTCTGCACAAAACTCAGAATAGATGATATTAATCCCATTGGCAAACACACAAGCTCTCACTGTTCATGAGGCCAATCTGATGATTAATATATTATCAAAGTTAAAATGGTGTCTGCTATAAAAGGAGTGTCAGCAGTACTGTGCTCTCAATACTGCTGTGCCAGTATGTCTCAATCCTGACATTTCTCAGTGATAGAGCATTGAAACTCCTCTCACTCACAGTATATAAATCCATTCTGGTTAGAGAGACAGCGGGAACTTCAGCAAGATTTTGCATTGTTGCACACTTTTACTCCTCATACCTCATTGACTACACGTAGGCTGCCAAGCACTAGCAGTGTTTAACGTTGCTTTGATACAGTTTTAAACAAAACAGAAAGCAGGATGTATAGAAAGTAGAATCCAAGCGCTGGATATTAAACAGTGCTTTGTCACCTCACACAAAAATGTCAGCAGCAGTGTTTTTTCTTAAGATTAAAAACCTGTCCAACAAGAAAAATCTTGGTGATGCCCACTAAGGACTTTCTGATTGTTCACATTATTTAGACACTTCTTTGCTACCTACAATTGTCTGTTCTAAAATGGTAGGTGGTTTAGTGTGTTCTGATCTCTCCCTATTGCTTTTCAATTTATTTCCCCAGAGAGTATGGGTTAGGCACAGCAGCTGGCTGTCACTGTGACTTGCTTTTTACTCAGCTATGCAGCTGAGCTGAATAAGGAACAAGGAGAAAAAGTCAGCAAAGTTGTCCAAAGTCAGTCAGTGCCATGGCTGAAACTGGAACATGGAATCATCTTGACTCCCAGCCTAAATGCTGCAGGAGTTGTCTGCTTTTAATTAGGTGCTGTACATTTTGGAAACTTTCTTGTTATTCTGCTGCATTTTACTTAAGCAATTCCTTGGAGAAAAGTGGTAGCCATGAGGAAAGAAAAAACAAAGACCCCATACTGTGAGCTAGATATTTTGAGTTACTGTATACAGTAATTTCTGTATTTTTGTATACACAACTGTACTTATTGTTTCAATTCAATGTTCAAGAATTGTGAATTCACTGGAAAACAGTAAAATGGGTCTAGCATGGGAATAAAGGCATAGAATAAGGAACAGAAATGACTTTGCTTTTGGACTTCTCTCTGGACCTCATTAATACCAACCTCAATAACCAACAATGGGCAATAATCAGAGGGTTGCACCAGATCAGACAGTTTCCTAGTGATGTCTCCAGCCCTGGGCCCCAGCGAGGCAGTAGAATTCCCTGTGGGATGGATCTGGTCAGCATATGGAGGCCCTCTGTTGCCCTCAAAAGGGAATCACCTACGACAGTTACTCTCCTTTTTTTCTTAATTGAAGTAGTCCTAAGGCATGGGAGTGACTGACTCACCCTGGGTGACTCCCTGGGTGGACCTTCATCTCCATCCTCATTTGCTTGGCCCTCAGGTTCCAAAGCCCCATACCTGTTGTGCAAGGGCAACTGGGAAGGTGAGGTAGTCCAGGAGGCGATTTGCCTGCCTCCATGTGCAGGGACCTGTTTCCATTCCCCCCGATCTCTTAGGTCCCTTTCTTCTGCCTGGTGGCAAGAGAGGAGAGGATCCTCTCTTTCTTGTGGAGCCTGCATCTGTTGCCTTTGCCTCAGGGTGTGGTTCTACCAACCTATCTCCTTCTCACACTCCCTGATACTCCTTAACCTTTCCAATTCCTCTTTCTGCTCTGCCACCCATCTGAGAAGATCATTCCCCTGGTCACCCTGCACACAGGGATTGTCTCTGCCACCTTCTGGTATGAGCATCAGGTCTCAGGCACTCCCTGCAGCTGGAGGCCTACACAGCCACATCTTGTTGTGGGAGCTCTGTCTGGGTCCCCCACATTCCTCCTGGTACTGGCTTTTGTCCTAGTGGTGACCATGGCTACGTCTTTCTCTGGGAAGGAGACCATTAGTTGAATTTTCCTTTCAAGCTAGGAGGGGGTCTCAGTTGAATTCACCTCTTGCACGAGTGGAACTCACAGCATCCTGCCTGCATGATCTGCAGACACCCTGTGTGATGGCCACTCACTGTTTGTACAGCACCCTCCTGAAGGCCTGTTTTATGATGGAGGGAGAGGGAAGGTCTCCGTGAGTGACTGTTGGCATATTAATACCTCATTCAGATCTCAAGATGCTCTGACCAGGCCATCTCAGCAGCCTCAGTAGTCTACTCACAAGCTGCCAGCCCTCTAGCATGTCCAGAATGAAGACTCCTATCATGCAAAAGAAACTGAAAAAACCCTGCAAAAAATAAAATACTTCAGTAACCCTACTGCAACTAGAGGCAAAACCAGAAATTCAGTACTGTGAGAAAACGTTCAGATTAATTCAAACAAACCCACTTAACAAGGCAATGAAAAAAAGAATCACTAATCTTTGCCAGCTATTGAGGACACTCTATACGATTTACCAGATTAAACTGCTGACTGTGTGTATTTTTACATGCAAAGTATTAGTGTCACTGGAACAGCCTGGCAATGTTTCACATGCCTTTTGGCAAGTATTGTTGAATGCAAAGGGTTTTGGGTATGAACAGAGCCTGCAAGTTATACTGACATAAAGTAAACTAGGCTTTGAAGGGAAGTGGAAGAATTTTGATTATAACAGATGATATTTTTACTTGAAGAAATTAAAGAGGCAACCATAACAATGGCATGGAGATGCAGCTGTATTAAGCAGCTTTTCAGAAAGCTTTTCAGAAAGCAGGTGAAGCTGAAAAGACCTACTGTGTTCTTCTTCAGGTATCTTTTGATTCTGGAGAACTCTTTTAATGTACTGAGAGACATAAAGCCATTAGAAATATATCCAGGCGATAAGATATGAGAGGAGGACAAAAAAATTACTTTACAAAAATAATTCAGAAGTCTGAGAGTATTCAAGTAAGGATGCAGCACAGAAACATTTGGAAATCACGAACCAATATTAATGAAATAATGAAATACATATGTGGGTTACTGATACTGAAGTACTATAAGCCAGTGCAGTAGCCTACAGCATAATCATACTACCTGCTTTTTAAAGACTTTGAAGAGCTGCATTTAGAAAAATAGAGATGATAGCATTTTCTAGATACAAACACGGACAGCTACTGTTCAGAAAAGTAGCTTCTGATTTCATTCTTCAAAATGGAGTAATTCTACTTTCCTCACCTTTGGGCACAGGATATTTGTGCAGTCAGATCACAGGTCGTTACAAAGCATCATGAAAAACCACAGTCAAGTGCAGCCAAGTGTGTACAGCAGATGTTACTGGGACTTGCGTGTTATGATGTGAGAATAATCTGCTACTCTGGAAAGCTACTCATGTTTTAGATATGCTGTGAAACGTGTACTTTCCTGATTGTAATAGAAATGACATGGCTCTGTCAAAGAGGAGATAAAGTCTGTCAATACATGAAAAAAAAAATCAGCTAAGAAATATTAGAAACGGAAATGAAAACAAAACAGAAAATTATGCCACTACATAAATTCATGGAATTGCTTCAACATTCTTCATAGTTCAGGTCAAATCATCTCAAGAAGATAAAGCAATCATGGAAGTAATATGTTCTGAGGTAGGCTATAAGAGACCAGGGGCACAGAAGACCAAGTAAGATTTTAAACTTGAAAAAATGTGTTCAGTATAAAATCATGAATGGTATGCAGATACAAGTAGGGAATTACCTCTTTTCGTATAAAAAATAAGGGAAGCAAACTGAAGTATCAAATATAATTTTTAAAGAAAATGGTAGGTTTTTTACACGATGCGAAGTAGCTTTGTAAAACTTGTTCTTACATGTTTTGGATAACAAATAGGTAAGAATTTACTGAAAGTGAATTTTCAGTTACTGCATTCTGAAAACTTTTAGCCTAGGATAGACTCATTTTCATACTCTTACCATATCTGATACTTTTCAATTTTTACTGCTAATCGCTTTCAGCCACTTTGGATGCAACAGACTCTCTTTACCTTACATACGGTGACTGCAAGATCTAAGTACTCCAAAAGAGGCTGAATTAAGATACAACAGAAAGAGCATTTATTTATATTTTAGGGTTGATCAAACTTTCACAGGAAAAAAACAAACAAACAAACACAACTGTGTGTGAGAATCATAGGTAGGACCTCAGCTGGTCAGAACATTGAGCTGAAACTGTCCCTAAGTAAACATAACAGAAGATAGCAATATTCTAATCTTCAAAGCTTGTAACACAGTATAAAAATAGAACCACTATAATGGCACTATTCCAATACACAGAGTGACATGATTTTTGTTCATATTATGCTTTATCAGAAAGCACAGTATTTGGTGACTGGTTTTCTCATTTACACATTTACAGATACCAATTGAACCAAAAATTATTCTATCCACAGTATTTTCATGCTTCCAAAGCAGGGATCCATCAAAAAAAGAGGATGCAGAAACTCATTTTACATGACTATTGTTGCTAGGGAGAGTGCTCCACTGGGATCCTTCTCTAAGCTTGTTTGTCTCACTCTGCCTGGGATTTTCAAAATGACAGTTCAGTGACATAGTGGAAACTCAGAGTGATTCAGGTTTTTCTGTTTGGTTTTTTTCCATCATCTTTAATTCTGTAACTGTGGAATTTCTAAACAATAGGGCAAATCCTCAGGATAGTAAGTAGCTTTGAGGTTTTTTAAACAGATGGAACTACATCAATTTCACAGTCCAAGGGTGGTAGCCTGTTAGTTCTCATTGCCTACAGAGAACTTAAAAATCCCAGTGAACTCAGTACCAGTCAATTACTTGATTTAGGTTCTGATCTGATTCCTGCTGGATTCAATCTCAGGTTTATGACTGCCTTGAGGAAAATTAGAATCAGTTCCAAAATAATTTTTCTTCTTCCAGATTTTATTACCTCTAATGTTTTGAATTCTGCTTTTGATCTTCGTTTGCCACACTTTCTTTTTCTTTTTTGGTTTTTTTTTTTTAATAATTGCTTACTGTCTTCTGTCCAGTTATATGAATTAAAACACTAGTGTTATGAAAACACTATGTGGGAAAACATATAAAGCAATCTACATATTTCTAAACTGTATATATTAGCCCAAAACTTTTGTAGTGCTAGAGTGTGTGACTACATACTTCTATGACTTTTTTTCCCTCTGACAGAACCTCCAGATCCAACACAGAGCATCCAGCATGTTCAGTGCTCTGTCTTATTTGGCATTTGATTTATTTTTTTTATTATTTTTACTGATTTCTCTGTAATAGTTGAGTTGCAATTTGGATTGCGAAATGGCAAAACAAAAATGTCTATGGAGAAAGAAAACCATTACGCAGCAAGGAAACAGAAAATAGTTCCTTGAAAAACCCATGAAATATCTCATATCCCTGGCAGGTTTTTTGATCCAAACAACCCTGTGTGATGCTGAGCTCCATTCCAGACAAAAGTCTGATTTCCTGAAGCATTTTCTGCATTGTCAGGAACTCCTACACAGGTGCAAATGATTTAAAGTGTGTTCTGCTTGATGGGTTCTTAAATTCAGTTTGTCTCCCTGACATTCTTCAAGTTCTTCAGTAAAATGAAGCCTGGCTGGCCACCCTTCATATTGGCATTAAATTTCAGTACTAATATTATATGCTGTAACATCCTTGATAAGACATATAAAAATCTCCCATTTATGGGTTTTCTTATTCTTAAATGAGCCCATGAGACCCATTAACTTAAAATTCTTAGAGATGAGATGCATGATATAAATTTTCCCAAATACTGTAACTTCAGGAGCTGTTTACTGTGTGAAAGTATATCAGAAACTTTTCCTATACACATTTTTCTTTTTCAAATCAACTGCTGATTTGACCTTTGTTGATATCTATGCAGAATTTGCAAATATCAAGAGCTTTTTCATCCTACAAAATGCCTTCCCACTTGACTCAGACCTTAAAAAGTTACCTGAATCCCTTAGAAGAAGGTCACAGTTGGACTACATATTTTTTCCTAATCTCTTTGTATTGTTAGTAATAGCTCTTCTTTTTTTGTTGTTGCTGTTGCTTTGAAATTATATTCACTGTCCAATTTTATCCTTAGAAAATAATAGAAAATAGATAATTTTGCTCTTGTCCCTAGACCAGTGTCATAATCTTTTTATTTTTTTTTCTTTTCCCTGAAACAAAAGATTTTGTTTGTGATATTCTTTTGGAGCTAGAATGGAATTGAGATGTCAAATACTAATCTTTTCAAGTATCAAAGAATGAATTCAAATGGCTTCAGTAGGTGGAGAGCCCTCAGCTAATGGACAAGTCCTTGTGTCAGTGAAGAGTGCAGATGTTCTGACATGAAGATGCATGATGACTCCATTCATACCATTGCAACTCCATTATAAAAGATTTTCCAGGTTTTTTTACTACATTCTATAGCAAAGTGATCTTTCAGGCATTTCCCCCTAGAAAGTGGTAAAAAAAGATGTTTTTCTTCTCCCAGTATCAAAATACATAGACAGCGCAGAAGAAGTATTGTGTACTTTTACATAAATGTAACTATACCAGTTTAACTGGTAACCTAGTAAGCATATCCTATGTAATTGAGACAGAGGCAGGAAGAGAAAATAGTCTAAATTGTTTGATTACCAAACAACAGATAAATACAAAGTGTTATCTAATGGACACCAGACACCTCATACAACATGATGTTTCCCATGCTTCCCTCAACATAAAAAAGTTTTTTTTCCCCCTGATTTTCTGACTCTAAGCCCATAGCACTGATAGCAGTGAAATGAAAGTATCAGAGGAAGAAAAGGAAGTGGGGAAAGACCAAGGAAGGAAAGAAACATGTCCTATACTCTAAATCAGAGTCATCATATTTTTAAAGAAAACAGGAAAAATCCTAAACTCCAGATTCTGGGAAAGAATCTTAAATCTCTCTTCTGTTAAACAAGTTGAGAGTTGCTACTTACTGTTTCTTTTCCTAGTCCTTAAGTCTCCTTTGGTTAAATACATTTAATTTAGGAAATGGGAAGTCCATATTATCCAGATGGTTAATTCCTGATTACATAACTATATACTTCAGTGTCACTAACATTTACCTCACTTTGAGAGACCACAGAGCCTTTGGACACAGCCACACCATGTCATGTTCCTATTGTACTCTGTGGTTACACTAACACCGAATTTGTGACATAAGGAAAATTAGAGACATGAAGAAGTTGAAAGCATCAAAGGCGAGGAGATTCTTTATGTGATCTTCCCATACTACAGCTACAGTTCCTCAGTGAGTCAATGCTGCATTTGCATGTTTTTTATCCTGTGTCATTTCACTGATTAGTTGTCACTTTTATTCTGCGTGTAGTAAAAGAAACAGTTACAGCATTGTGGTCTTTCATCTAACTCTCATTAATAACAATTTAACAATATTTTATAAATCCATTAGGTGAAGAAGATCTTTTTTGTATGAGGAATATGACTGTTATGCTGTTGATGTTACTCTGAAAGAGATTTTTACAGATTTTCTAGCAATTCTCAATGGTTCAAAAATATGTGATATCTATTTTGTAAGTCAGAAAAAGTAAGTGTTTTCTAGTTGATTGAAATGATGAAACAGATTTAAGTAAATCAGGATTAAGACAGCCCCATTATAATTTTAATTTCAAAGTCAGATTAATTATAATATTTTAGATTTTTGTGCTATTTTTGTTTAGAAACAGCCATTTCCCTTCTCAGAATATCACCAAGTAAAATTTTCTTTGAAGATATGTCTGAAATATTCTTTTTTTCCTAGCTGATAGGAGACAGACTTACAGGTTGGAGGGAAAGAAAGCAAATATGTAACAGTGACTTGCTCAGCAAGAAATAGCCATAAATGGAGAAAGACTCATTTTGAAGGAAGTGTACAGCTTCTTATTTGTACAGCACATACTCAAAATAAATTGAGGAAAGGACATAGAATGCATTTTTTAAAAAAAAATATTATTATTTTTAAGTGAGTTTTGGGGTTGTTTGGGGGTTTGTGTTTGTTTGGGTTTTTCCCTTGACTTGGTAGCCAATATTCTTAAGCTTACAGGTTGCTTCCATTGCTAAAAAAAAATTGCTGGTGGAGCTTAGTTATTTTGGGTTCAGTCCTGTTGATTTTCATGAGCAAATCCGATGGCCTTATCAAGTCAGAGGAAACAATTTTCCCCTTTTTAGTTTTCTAACCATCCTATCCAGCTAGTACAACCACAGTTGTTTTGGTCCCCATCTTTCATCTCTTCTGACTCCTTGTTGCCTTTTGCATCCTTTCACATACAAGCATACACCATTGCACGGGCAACATGCAAGTAATACAGCTCCCAAGTATTTTATACAGCTCCAGGGAACTTATTCTGAATTTGTTCTTAGATGTTTTATTGAAATCCTCTTTGAGTGAGTGACTTCCGTTTTTTTCAGCCACCTCTATGTTGTTTTAAATGGTTCCTTGTTCAACCAGGCTGACAAGGGAATCCACTATATATTGGTGAGGTAAGTCATTGCCCATTTAACAAAGGCAAGAGGATAGGCAGCTTTCAACTTTTTTCCAGCATTGCCATTGTCAGATTCTACCCCCGCAGAAAGTAAAGTGTAGGCACTGGGGCTATGCTCATTAACATTGCTCAAGGAGGTACAGCATGCGTGCTTGTTTTGGCAGAAGGATAGAGCCTTGGGCTCCTTTCTTGTCATTGATATTTGGAGTGGGTGTCTTGCAGTTATATACAGGGTACTATCCTTCTTCAGCGCAACATAGTACAGAGATAATTGAAATGAGGGAAGAGGAGAAGATGGAAAGGAATATTTACTGTCTTCCAACATTTCTTCACGAGCAAAGCAAATCTGCCTTCCAGCTTTTTGCATCTAAGAAGTCTGGGATGATCTTTGTCCTTACTATAGGTACAATTAGTTGCATAAAAGATTAATGTGATTCTTCCACAGCTGAAAAGTAGAATTTATATTGATAAACAACATTAAAATCACAAATGTTAGTGGGGCTATATATATTATTTGAAAAGCAATATTTTAAGTCAATAATGTATCATAGTACATACACAGTCTGAAGTTATACTACAGATGAGTGGACGACCCACTTATGCTTTAAAACAAAGATATGGGTACAAATTCTGAGTGTCCAGAATGCAGGGACATTTCTTTCTGGAGTCTGAAGTGGTGTATCTACAGCGGGGGGACCTCAAGGGTGGCCTCTGTGAGAAGCGACCAGGAGCTGACCACCCTGGATATAGCTGAATCCAGCCAGTTTCAACCATCTCTGCAAGAGATCTACCACAGGATAAAGCTGAGGCCATCAGAAAACAAAACAAAACAAAACAAAACAAACAAACAAAAAGACAACCTACGAGGAAAAAGATACCAGAAACAGCCTTGCAGACACCAGTGTCACAGTGGAAGAGGAAACAGAGGTCTTTCAGATACCAAAGCAGAGATTCACCTGCAACTTCACCTGCTCTTCCAGTGGGAGATCTCCCACCAGTTCCTGCCTTGCAGTCCACTTGGGCGGTGTGAGAAGAGAGGTTGCAAGTGAAGACTGAGGCAAAAATGGTTTTGAGTACCTCAGCCTTCTCCTTGACTGTTTTTACAAGCTTACAGGTAACCAAATTATACAGACAGACTGACGGATTTGTCCTCCTTTCCCATCCCAGAAGGGACACCTTTTGGTAAGATTTTGTGCCTCGGCTACGCCGAGTGTATGCTTCTATGTTAGTGTGTGTTTTCTTTAGCTGTATTTTGATTTTCTGCAGCTAGTGTATTTACCACTGGCAGTCTCAAAGAATCTGTATATGTCGCGAGTGTAAATATATTGTATTATTCGTATATCTGACTGCTTCTTGGCGGGCTGTTTGAGAATTTGGTGTTGGGCCTGTAGCAACACTTAAAACGTGCTATTTGCGCATGCAACTGCTCCCAGAAAGGAACCGGGCCTACAACATCTGGTGTCAGACCTACAGTCGAAAACATGCTATTTGCACATCCAACTGCTCCCTTAGAAGGGAACCGGGCCTACAACATATGGGTTGTTTGCAAATCTGGTGTTGGGCTTACAGGAACACTTAAAACGTGCTATCTGCGCATCCAACTGCTCCCAGAAGGTAACCAGGCCTACAACGTGTGGGTTGTTTGCAAATCTGGTGTTGGGCCTATAGCAACACTTGTTAATTGGCATACCTATTAAGAGATAAGTCCAGCCGCCCCTAGTCTCTCTAACCTCTGAGGACCGGCTAGAAAGCAAGGGGGTTTGTCTCTTACTAAATTTACTCCCCCACTTCACATAACACATGCTCTGTCAGAAGCCCCAAGCTTTCTCTGCCTGTTCTAGTTGCAGTGCTTCCCAGGGTACTTTTTTTTAAGTTTGGACATAGCCACAGCTGCTCTGGCAATGCCCAGGCCTCCTCAGTGGTGCCCATGAGAGCTGCTGGCTCCTGGTGGATCTCTCCACTCTCCTGGAAATTCCCTGCCTCAGGAAAAGGTTGCTATGTGTCAGGATCTGCTGGTCTGCTGTGGGCCAGGCCAGCTCTGGAGCAACTCCCCTTGGTGACTCTCAGCAACCAAATCTATTTTAACTGTCAATGCATTAATTTAACTTTTACCAAGTCAAGTCTGTTTTGCTTATGATGGTAACTGATAAAGACCTCGCTGTCTTTATCTTGACGCATGAGCTTTTTGTTCCCTTACCCTGTTGAGGAGGGGACTGAGGCTTCGGTTTTTTTAATCAGTGAATAGAAATAGGCACCTTTAGAAGGAAATGTATCTGACCTGCGTAAGGATGAGCTGAGGTGAGTGTTACCTTCATTAGAAACAGACATGGGAGTAACCAAATCAGGGTTAGATGTCATGCTTTTAGACATCTAGATTTCTATTCGTGTTTCATTCTTTTAAGATACCAACTTTCTGGATGCCAACTTTGATGTGTTGTCAGAGAATACAAAGTCATTAGACTTTATACTTTACTGGCTTTGTTTCCTGTAACAATCATTAGCAATAAAACACCTACTTTTCTTTCTTTTGCAATTTACTTTCTCACAACCTTTTTTTTTTCTCTTGCTTTCTTCCTATTCCAAAAAAAAAAAAAAAAAAGGATCAAAATGGCAGTCAGAGTCAAATGGACTTGGAAAAGTATTTATAAATACAAGGATTATATTGTATAATATATCTTGTTTGTCCATATGGGCATTACTACACTCTTCTTAGTGATCCTAGTAACACCATCCTTTCCATCAGTATTCAAACAAGAATCTCTTTTTGAGAAAAGTAAATTTGTTTTCATTTGGGGTTTTTTGTCTTTTTTTTTTTTTCTTTTGGCCGTTTATCAACACTGTTATCATACAATAATTGAATGGTGATGAGAATTTTATTTCTCAGCGGTGTCTAATGTAATCTGTAAATTATTTTACTGATCCTTGCTCATCACATCTGACACACTTTGCATTTTGACTGGCTGGCCATACAGTCTCTCTTTGGAGATTTAGATTGCCAGAAATGTAACAGAGAACAAGAATGGCTTCCTGCCAATCAAATTACAGAACACTGAAAAGGTCAGGGTTACACAGTATATTACTGTCTTTCAGAAATTGTACTGAGTATTAAAATTCTCTGATGTCTCATTTCACTGAGAAAGATAGTAATGAGAACAGGAAACAGCACAGAATGGATCAGGCTTTGTGACTACAATTTCTGTGATGGTGAGAAATGGAAGAAAACACCACAAAAACCTCAACCCCTTTTCATTATATCTAGACCTCTAAAATATACAGTTCTTCAATTAGGAAAATCCAAAGAAAAATTCCTTAGATCAGAACCATCCAGCCAGCTCTGGGTTTGAGAGAGACTATAGTAATCCTGTCCCAGGAGTAGAATGTGGAATGAATTGTGAGAGAAAACGAAAAGCTCTAAATGGTAGGCAGATTGCACCAGACAGTTTCCTGCTGTAAGTTACTGTGTGCTCTGCAAAATTCAAAGTAGAAGCTCTAGTTGCCACTTCAGGGTAGAGTGAAATTAAAGCTCAAAACCTACTCCACAGTGGATGAGGTCCTGGGTGAATAGAAAAGTAGAATCTGTCCTGGACTCAGGGACCTTTAACAAAATCAGTCTTTGAAGTAATTACTGTTTTACCATTTGGAGCTTGGTCTAAATGTCCTGTAGCTTGTGTCTTAATTATCATACACAAATAGTACCACAGCTTGACATTCTAACTCCAGAGTGTTTTATTACCTTTTTTCTCTACTGAAAATGGTTACATAAAAAAGTGGATAAGTTGCTTTCAATTTCTTTTGGTGAACCAAATCAGGTCAGCTGTTCTGACTGACTTGAAACTGCTAACAGCCCGCACACCATGTCTTGCCTATGATTCTATCCTATCAAAATCAGGACACAAAGAATATTCTGGTTAGGTATTGTGGAGAAAAAATTACAATGAGGATGGTAAAACAATGGAACATATCATCCAGAGGCAATGCAGAACTTTGGACTTTCAAGATAGTCAAAACCAAACTGTACAAGTCTCTGAGTAACTTCATGTAAGTTGATCATTCTCTACCTGGAGGCTTGAAGCAGATGAGATCCAGTGGCCCTTTCCTGTCTGCATTATTCTATCATTTCTCACCTAATTTGCAGGCAATGTTGCTACATTTATTTGTCAGTGGAAAACCACAAGCTGTTTCTCAGCACAATGTCAGAGTCAAGAATATAAGCAAATTCTCAAAGTCAGAGAAAGCCAGTAGTGATCTGCAGTGATCATTATCCACACAAGAATATGGAACAAATGATTGTTGTGGAAAGTGAAAAAAAACAAGAACTTGTACAAAGTTTGGGAAAAAAATAATCTATACTTATTGGATGAGGTTCATGAAAAACTTTAGGCAGTTTTAATGTGTTTTACCTTCTTCAGCATAAGCTGTGTTATTTAGGTTGTGTTATTTATTATTCTTGAGACATTAGGAAGAGAAGAGAGAACCCATTTAAAATGTTCCATATAATCTGGAAGTGATTGGTGCAAACTATGCAACTCTTTGACCTTTCCAATGTTCTGACAGTCAGTTTGATAGCCTTTCTCAAGTCCTCTTCTTCAGAGCATCGATCACCTCTGAAAAGCAAAAAAATAAATAAAAAAAAGAGGCTACTACTTGGATGAACAAGAAATGTAGGGACAGAGTTGGTTTTGACTGCTTGGATTTATTATATGACTGCTAGAAGATTACAGAATTGATTGCTTATTTAACAACATTAAGTCCTGTCTTGGAACTGCACTGCTCTGATCTGTAATTAAAGTCCTGTTGTCACAAATGCTTCGAGAGAGCACTTGGTGGATTGCTTGAAACAGGTGCAGTTTGCATGGGTTGTTCTTTACAAAGCAATAAGAAGTCTGCATTTTAAAGCTGACAGTGTATATCTAATATATTAAAAAATAAAACCAAAACAAGCGACACTATTTTACAAAATGGATTGTGATGGGTCATTAAGAACCAGAGATCATCTCTAAATACTGCTGAGGCAAATCTATACATACTGTGTGTCATGATTTAGATCCAACAGGAGCTGAGCACCATATAGCTGCTCACTGCTTCCAAACCCCCATCCCCTCAGTGGGATGGGAAGGGGAACAGGGCGAAAAAGGCAAAATTCTGTGGATTGAGATAGTAAAAATTTAATAGAACTATATAAAAGGAGTAATAACAACAATAACAGTAATAGTAATGAAACAATATATAAAGTGAGTAATGTAGAACAAACTATCCATCTAAAGCTGCCCCAACCATGCAGCCCATGCTGGAGACCTTCCATGCGAAACCTAACCTTTGTCCAGCCCACCCCCACCTTTCTATAAAGGGCATGATGTCAATATGATATTGAATATTACATTGGCTGGTTCCGTTGCCTGTTCTGGCCGTGACCCCTCCCAGCTCCTGGTGAAAATTAATTCTATCCTAACCAAATCCAGGACAATATGATAGATCAAATATAATAATTTATAATGCCAGAAGGGATACCAAATATGACCCACAGTAAAAGCTAGGATTAGTGTTCTCACTTCATAGAATGAACTAGAGAAATAACCAATCTACTTTTTTAATGCTGTCTCTGATGCACAGTTACAACTCTCTGTAAGATAGTCTAGTAGCTAATTATCTCACAATCTAAATCACGTGTCTTATTACTGGACTGAATTTGCTCAACATCGATTTGTAGACACTGTAAATTGCTAAACTTCCCTGGGCAGAGCATATTACCAAGTTTTAGGTTTATATGCATAGATTTAGAGTGGGATTCATCTCAGCTAAATGTAAAGGTGAGACTTAGTTTGAGATGAAGAACCTTAAATTTATGTATGTGTATATGTAAGGGTCTGTAAGTGAGCTAAATTTCAAAAAATCCTGGTTTTAGACAATGGAGTAAAGAGCACTTTGAGGTCTAGACAGCTCTACAGCCAGTAGATTGAGTAAAATTGCTCTTCAGGCTCTTTTGACTGTGCTGTCCAGATCTCCATTGGCAACAGCAGGATGTTAGTCATTCACTTCACAAGTACTCACCTGTTTTAAGTATCTTAATTTGTGTTTGAAACACAATTTTGCAGANTTTCCACTGAATGCTGGTAACTCAAATAATTTGCCAAAATCTGAAAAGTACGGTATGTCTACCCACCTACATAAAAAGTGTCCAAGAAGGACACATAGACACTTTAAAAAGAGCAGTAAGATGAGAAAGTATTTCTTAGTGTCAGCCAAAAAAGTCCTCTGTCTATAGTGTATGTCAGGATGTATTTTCTAAGGAAAACTCTGTTCAAATCTCAACCAGACAGAAATTATGACATCTCAAAACCATCACAGAACTCATCCACAAAGAACTCAAGCACCTGTTTAGGTTTAAGTGCTTTAGTATTTCCTTTGAAGTCAATGTGACAATTTGAGTGCCGAAACTTAAGCAGATGGTTATGTTCTTTGCTGGACTGGGGTCGCTGCTTGTAATTCAGAGCATATGTAAACTCATGATAAAATGGTCTAAAAAGTAAATGACTGCAATTAAACTTCTGTGTATATGTTGTCTCCTGCTTTTGTTTAATTTACCTTTGTACTTTTCAGATCTCAAGGGCTGCCCGTAGCATCTGGTCCACCGTCTGTGGCTTGTATAGAGATCTGAAATATGCCTGCTAAGAAGCTTCTGTGCATTAACTGATTAACACATAGAAGTTCAGGAACCTTTTATAAGAGTCACAAAATAGCTGTTAAGTTCAAAACTAGCACAGGTGAATGACCTTGAACTCTAACTTGTTGTTTTCTGCCTCCTAAATATTTTTATGAGAGTATCATTTACTTCCCTGATTGAGGAAAGGAAGCAGGGATTGGAGGAACTACAATGTCAGGAAGAAAAAGGGGAAAAGACTTGTTTGTTGGTCGGTTTAATTAAGAAATGGATTTTTATTTTTTTTCCCTGAAGGTTGTGATGCAATCAGACTGCATTTATGAGAGGAAAGATGCCAAGGTCCTGCTTTGTTGCAACATGTATTATAAATATGGATGGAAGCCAGACTGTGCTTACACAAGAAACAATGCCAAGGATAGAGGTAGAAATGATTCTCTTCTCTCTATTCATCCCTGAGGTAGAGAAAACAGAATTTTCACATTTCTTTCAGTAATTGCCATATATGAAAAAGCAGATAAGAAACTGCTCATATCACCCTGGTTAAACAATAGTTTGTCCAGATTTAAATGGAGGTAGATGGGGATTTTCAAATGTCTTAACTTTCAGGTACTGTTTGTACACTTTTGACTTTCTAATTCTGCCTTGAGTTAATTTAGATGTATTTGCAATGAACTTTAACTTAATGAAGTGTTTCTGACCAAGATAGGAAGAAAAGCACTAGTTTGAAAATGATGAATGTCAACAAAGGGAAAGTTTTAATGTTCATATTTAATGTTGCACTGAGCCTGAATATTTCCACCTGGGCTTATTCATCTCATTTACTTCAATGACAGTAAATGCATGTTTGGATAAGTTTAATAAAAGCTTTGGTTCATTACTGCATCACTTTTCTTTTACATGCTAATACTGAGAAATGTCAGTAAGTAACTGGAACATGTACTGGCAATGTACACTAGGAATGCAATTCGGACCCGTATCATAAAATGTGCTTTCGCCTGCATGCCAGAGGTACTCACAGAGCAGGAATAAGCAATGTGTAATGCTGTGTCAGAGCTTCAGAGCAAAGTATTTCTATTAACATACTTTGTTTTCCAATATGTTAAGTAGTGGTAAGGTTGTACCACTACTACATTCCATCCATAAGTGCCTTCAACACTAGAAACAAAATCTCTCCTTTTGTCTTCTTACAGCCTCTTGAACTTATTACCTAGTAAGATGATTGTAAATCTTAGTTAAGAAATACCATCCTTAACACTGATCAAGGGAAACATCTTGTGAATAAGTGCTTGTGTTTTTCAACCACTCTGTTGTCTTTTAATTCATGGTGAACTAGCAGAGAATGTAAATGTTATGTCGAACTGGGATTCACAGACAACAACAGAGGTTAGGAATTATGAAATTATCACCATCAATAACTATTGTCAATATATCACAGGCAGAGAGGCCTTTCAATCAGGAGTCCTAGCACAAAGTCTGAGGTAGTTGTTCTTTCTTATTTATTTATTTTTTTAATTTTTTTTTAGTTCATATGTATAAGCCCTAAAGACCTTAATGTTTCAAATCCGCCAGTGACATCAGTCTTTTAATGTATTTACCATACCTATTTTCTTGCAATTAAAAAACCCAAACAAATAAAGAGCAAATCTTTTTCACTAAAATTAAATCTATTTCCATCACTGAGTTGGCCATTAACCTGGCTGTAGAAAACATGCTTTTCAGCCACTGGTTTCGGAAGATTTCAATCTGAAGTTCCCTCTGGAACAAGTAACTGCCCATACTACAGACTTTGGTTTCCATACTTTCACTTGCTATATGAATATTTAAATATGACAAACAAAATTCATCTATCAGAAGGAACTGAGAGAAGGTAAGAGTACAAAAAAGAAATCTAAATTTGAGAAACCCAGATGGAAAAAGTTAAAAATCTTTAAGACAAGAAGCAAATTCTCGAGATTGCAGCTATTTAGAGAATGAAAAAAAAACACCCAAACCAACAACAAAACAACCTGGGACCAAATTAGAAAATAATATGATTAAAGAGGCTAAATTTTTTTTCTTTAGAAAAGTATATGGAGAATAATCTTTAATTCCTTTCCAAATGGGTTGTGAAGATAGAACTCAATACCGTGAAAGAGAAGCAGGAAATTTTTTGACTAGCAATTCATTTGAGTGTTGCAGAATGAAGTCCAGTGATACAGCCTACCTGATTGTAGTGGAGGTTAATGCTTATGTTGTCTTCTTGATTTATTATGTAATTATAACCTTATTCAGCTGCCAAATAAATCACTATGAGTCCTTTGGTTAATTGTAGTGAGAGTATGATAGGAATCTAAATAATTTGACTTTTTAAATGTACCTTTCCAAATCTAATGGCACACAATTTCTGAAAGTATGGCAGACGGCCTGAAGAAACCAAATCCTCAAACAAACAGGAACAAGAAAATGTAGGCTATATAACGTCTTAAAGAGTAGCATTAATTAGTTGTCTGAATCATTGTTTAAAATGTTATATAGTAATACAAACATTGCTCTATGCACAGAGACAAAAATTCCATTGGCTGCAGACACAGTAAGACCTGCAAGAAGAAGCCAGAAAGTGCAGTAAATTTTACAATGACCTTTTAAAATACATAATCTACTTTCTGCTTTATACAGATTGAGACTGCTTCTTTTAGGTTATGAAAAAGAAACTGTTATTATACATTTTCCTCAAATTTCCTACAGAAAGATTTTTGTTACTAACACAATTCTGTATTGAGAAAAAATAATATATTTTTGATGATGATAAATGGTAAATGCACTTTACGCTCATGATTTGTAAACACAGATTGACAATTGCAGTGCACCTACAGTTGCTCCAAAATAGAGTTATTATTCTAGGAAATCCATACAGGTGTAATTTTCTATCGGCAAGAGCTAAGACTTGATGAAAAGACAAATAGCTTTTCTATTCTGTATTATTATAAAAAAATAGTTACAGTTGCTATATTCAAGTTAATGTGTTCAGAATAAGCAAAGCCCTCTTCCTGGGCATATTTTACTAAAGTATGAACTTGGAAATCCTCCCTTAGTCTGCAGAGAGCCATGTGTCAGTTGTTACTAGATTTTCTTAGCACAAGCCAAGTGTTTGATATAGAATCATAGAATCA
>WEIS01076767.1:0-35244 GCA_013389965.1 Todus mexicanus | reverse complement strand
TTTTTCTCCCCCCTCCCCCCCCCCCTTTTTTTTTTTTTTCCCCGTGTGTCCTCGTCGCTGACAATAAACACCGCCGGTCTCCAGGCGAAAAATGGCGGAAACTTGATGTAGAAATATCTGCTTTAAAATCTTCAGGCTAAAAAAATAGGCGAGGTGGATGGGGGGGTCACGGGCGGAGGGTGCCGACGCCACGATCCGAGTCCAAGCGGCCGGGTGGGCGCGACACTGGGGGCACCGACCCCGTCCCCCGCTCTGCCGGGGAGCCCCTGCCCGCACCCCGACTCTTCTTTGGCTGCGGCCGGCGGGGAGCGCGGGGCGGCATCGCGGGGGTCCCCCGAGGTGGCGGAGGGGACATCGCTCCCGCTCCACCGGGCCAGGGAAGGAGATGGAGATGGAGCTTGAAAGAAAAGAGAGCTGGCGGGGATGGGGGGAGCAGAGGGGGCTAAAGGCAGGCGGCCGGGGGCAGCGGGTGCCGGCTGGCGCTGGAGTAGAGGAGCAGCAGCTGCAGGGAGAGCAGGACCCCCAGGGAGGGGGCGAACGAAGCCCCTCGGCCGCAGTCTGAGGTATCTTCCTGGGGGGGCAAAGCGAGAGGGGCCATGGGGCAGCTCCTGTGGTGCCTCCACACCCCAGGGGCACCTACTGCCCCCCCTTGCAGCCCTGGTGCACCTCCTGCCCCGGGATCCTCATGGCTCTGTTCCCCTGGGGGCACCCCATGCTGCTGCTCCCCTTCAGACCCCACTGTCCCCACAAAGAGGGCATCCCTGGGCATTGCTCTCTAGGGATCCCCCATGGCTCTGATCTTCCCAGGGGGCACCCCAAGGCTCCCAACCCTCTGGGTGCTCCCATGGCTCCAAACTCTCATCAGGGGTCCCCCCCGTAGGGCTGCTCCTGTGGGGTCCCGCCATGGCTTCTCCCCACGGGAAGATACCCTGCCTGCTTCCCCAGGGTCCCTTCATGGTTCCACTCCTCCCTCAGGGGAAACCCACTGCCCCAATTCCCCCCCAGGGGGGCACCCCATAGCTCTGGTCCCCTGGGGAACATACCCCTGGCTCTGCTCCCCCCTCCCATGGGGCACCCACTGCCCCACCCCTCCTCTGAGACACCTCCACCCCCCTCAGGGGCTCCTCTCCCTGCTGTGCCCCACGTACTGTTGCATTGTAGTCAAAGCAGATGTGGGGGCCTTTCCGGTAGCGGGGCCTGTCCACCAGCTCACACTGGTTGGGGTCCCTCGGCGGGGCTTTGCAGGTCAAGGAAAGCACCGGGGACGGGGCAGTGGGGGGCACACGGGATACCCCAGGGCCACCCCCAGCCCCTCTGGCCATGAACCGACTCCCTCCACCTCCACCTGACCCTGCAGTTCCCAGCTCCTCTGCCCAGCCCCGCAACCCCGACCTGTCCCCCCTGCTTCTGCCACCGCAGCCTGGGGGGACACAGCCAGGCCACCAAAGGATACCTCTCACCTCCGCCTGCAGCAGCTTGACGGACTCACACTGGCTGCAGAGGGGCTTGTCGGCCACCACAAAGAGCAGGTTGGTGTTGGCCAGCCTCTGTGCATGGAAGAGCCTGGGGGCGTGATGGCAGCAGCCGCCCCGGTTACCCTGTGCCCTGATCTCCCCCTGGACGCCAGTGCCAGCCACGCTGGCAAGTGGCTCCAGGGAGTCTGAGCTGGTGGGGTTTCCACATCTCCATCATCTCCACCTCCATCCCCA
The DNA here is from genome assembly GCA_013389965.1 of Todus mexicanus. Taxonomy (NCBI): domain Eukaryota; kingdom Metazoa; phylum Chordata; class Aves; order Coraciiformes; family Todidae; genus Todus; species Todus mexicanus. The sequence goes on along the minus strand of WEIS01076767.1, from coordinate 33,535 downwards.
TCCCTATTCTCATCCCATCCCCATCCCCATTCTCATCCCCATCTCCAACCCTGATCCCATCCCCATTCTCATCCCATCTCCATCCCAGACCCCATCCCCATGCCAAGGGGCTGCCCAGGGAACTGTCACCAATGTGCTTTCATGGTTCGGTCCCTTCTGGAGGAGCCCTGGGGATGTCACCATCACCCCACAGGGACACCACCGTTGCTACCACAGCCCCCCCAAGCGCTGCGTGGCATCTCCCATCGCCCCCATGCAGGCAGCTGCATGGGTGTCCTGGCAAAGGCAGCCTAGGGGGATGTCCCCAACCCTCCCAGGGTGGTGGGATGTTGGGGACGGACCCACCTGGAGCAGTTGCCGCAGTCGATGATGGCGTTGTAGGTGGCGTTGACGGTGCTGAAGTAGTACTGCGTCTGCTTCATGATGCAGCTTGTCTCCCTGGCCTCCATGCTGTCCCCTGCCACCTCCTCTGTGCCGGCACAGCGCCGTGGGCCAGGGGCCACAGACCCCCTGCCACAGGCCCCCACCACATCCCCTGCCCGCCCCCCACCTGGGGCTCCAGGGACTCACCTGTCTGGAACCAGCTGCTGTAGGTGAGGCCATACAGGAACTGCTGGAAGAGGGACCTGGGGAAGGAGAGCGTGGCCCTGTCAGCCGCCCCAGCTCCTGGGGCCGTGCCGGTGTCACCTCTGGAGAGAAATGGCCCTTGGGGAGGGGACATGGCAGGACTCACCAGGCTGCAGCTGAGGTCCACCAGGCAATGTTCAGGAGATCGGCCACGGTGGGCTGCGGGCAAAGAGGAGGGTGGTGAGCCAGTGGGTCCCTGTGCAGGGCGCAGGGGGCACCCCTGCAGGTCCCCAGGCTCCCAGACCGCCTGGCAGCCACCATCCCCAGAGGCACTCACCACAAAGACGCCGCGGGGTGCAGCGCCCGTGTTGCTCTGAGCCTCGGGGGCACAGACAGACTGGAAGTCGTAGGACTCCTTGCGGGCATAGAAGGAGTTGTTGTAGAGTGCGGACATCAAGTTGGCATCAACTTCGCTGAAGAACTTGCCCACCTGGGATGGGAACACCAAGTCTGCATGCAAACTCCACCTTGCCATGGGTCTCCCCTGGTGGGGACTTGAGCGGGGCTGTGTCATCCCACCCGTGACACGAGCACAAAGATCTCAGCTCCTCACTTGCATCCCATGCCCAGAAGAGCTGCCCCATGGGCACTGCTTACCTGGTACCAGTGGTCCTCCTGGTTGGAGAGCACCAGGAAGCCCCCGTCATCGATGAGGACGCAGATGAGGTCCTGGGGAAGCAGGGCAGTGTCACCCACACCTGGCCGTGCCCAGGGCAAGGCAGGACAGGCAGGGCAGAGGGGTGACTGGCAGTCAGGTAGGGGGGGCAGGGCCATGTCCCCAAGCCTGAGGGCTGCTCAGGAGCATCTCCTGTGCTGGGTGCAGGGAGCAGGAATCACCATCCACCCTGGGGCGTTTAACAGCCCCCTCCTCTGGGGATCAAGAAGCAACCACTGGGACTTTGTCCCTTTGAGGGGGCCCAGGGGCTGGCTGAGCTCTGGGAGCAGCAGGACAGGGTGGGCAGGGGACAGGGAGCCCTCCCAGCCATCCCCTGCTCCCCCTGCCTGCCATCCCCCACCCCTGCCCGCCACCCACCTTGTTGTTGGCCTCACAGTCCATCTCACAGCTGGTCGAGGGGTCGCACTGTCAACCAAAATCAGGGTAGAAGGACAGGTTAGCAGGACCATCCTCCCCCTCGAGTACTGTCCTCGTGGCCAGCAGGGGATACAGGGGATGGTGTCCCCAGGGGGTGGGGACAGGTGCCCTGAACAGGGTGATGGGCAGGACTGTGTGGGATGTGCAAGCCTAGTGGGGCCACAGTCCTCATGCCTTGGCTGTGCTACCCAGCCACGTACCCAGCAAGCAGAGCTCCCTCCCTGTCCCTGTCCCCAGGCCATGCCAATACCATGGGAGCCCAAAGGCACGTACCCGGCGGGTGCCCAGCTGGTCACGGTCTGTCCGGTTGCTCGCCAGCACTTTGAACTTCTCAGCCCAGGCCTCCAGGTCCAGCTTCACCCCCACCACTGGGGCAGCAGAGAGACAGGGAGGGTGAACCCTGGCATGGGGGGGACGATGGAGACCCCCCAGCCTGGCAGCGGGACACCGAGACCTCTGCCTACCTGCTGGCTTCAGCGTCTTGCCCCCGATGCTGAGCTCCACGGCAGTGCTCACCAAGATCCCGATAGTGTTGTTCTCCAGGTCCAGTGCCCGGTAGCTGTCTGTGGAGGGCAGGGATAACATCAAGGGACATGCGGGGCCAGCAGCAGCCTGTGCTGCCCCCTGCCCCTCCGAGCTGGCACCCACCATCCCGATAGGGTGGCTTGAAGATGTAGCCCTTGTTGTCCAGGCTCCTCCGGTAGAAGCTGGCGTTGAAGGGCTCCGGTTCCTCCTCCCAGTCATCTGCAGCCCTGGAGGTGAGCAGCCGTGGCCATGACTGTCATTGGTCTCCAGAGATGGCCCCACAGGAGCAGATGCATCCCCGCGCAGGGCTGGGCACGCACGTGCCCCCTAGACACTCACTTGTTAGGGAAGACGCGGGTGATGCCTCCATCGGTGGCTACGAACACAGCCAAGAGGCTGTACCTGCAAGGAGAGGGGCCAGGCCCACCACGCATCAGCGGAGTTGTGCTCTGCACCGGTCCCTGTGCCCACAGCCCGTCCCAAAGCCCCTCTGTCGCCAGCCAGCGCTGCCTGTCCCAGGCCACCTCGCCTCCACCTACGTGTTGAGGTCCTGGTCCCTCCAGACCCGCGCCATCAGCTGCTGCGTGATGCCCGTGTCCAGGATCAGGTTGTGCAGGAGGAAGTTGTCGCCTTGGGAGGAAGATGGAGAGGAGGAGGTAGTGAAGGCTGGCTCTGTGGGTGCCAGCTGTGCCCCCCCTTGCCCTGCCCTGGCCCCCCAGCAGCTCCTGGAGCCCCAACTCCAGCACAGTTCACATCCCCCCATCTCCCTGCACATCCCCATCCCCCCAAACCCACCCCACCAGCCCCTCCGTCAGCCATTCCCAGCTACTCACACTGCTTGGAGTCTGGGGTCACCTTTTCCATGAGGGCAATAAAGTTTTCCAGGAACTCGGTGTTGTTATCCGACAAGTCGAGGTCTTTGCAATACTCTCTGGGGTTTGGGGGACAAGGTTTGTCGTTCGCAAGGATGGAAAAGGCAAGGTCAGTTCTCCCCCAGGGTTGGCGGGGCAGGCGCTGGCCGTGCTGCCAGCACCTGGGCTTGCCGGGGCACACGGCGGTGGTGATGTGCCACCACTCCTGGGAGTGTCACCCCTCTGGGGCAGCCAGCTTGTGGGCAGCTCTGCAGACTGCCTGGCACCCTGCCCTCTGCTGCTTGCTGTGCTGTTGGCTCGCCCATCACACTGGTCACTGAATCCGTCACAGTCACGGGCACCGAGGTGCCGTCACCTCTGCCAGGGCCGCATTTGATGGATCCCAGTTTGCCCAGAGTGGTACAAGCCTGAGCCCGTCTCTCCCCATACTGGTTGGGCTACTGGTGGGACTGGGTGCCTCTGCCACCATACTTACCTGTGGGGCCAGGCGGGAGCTGCTGTGCCCACCCTGCCTCACCCCTGCGGCACCCAGGGGAGCTCCGCTGTGGGTCGGAGCTGGGGTTTGGCTCGGGAGCCCCCGCAGCTGTGCCAGCGGCACGACAGAGGCACTCGGCAGCCGTATCTGCACCTTACACGCAGGTAGTTAGGTGCTGGGTGAGGCATGGCTGGCAGAGGTGGGTGCTTGCCTGTGGGCATTGATGGCCCTGAGCCCCTCCTGGGATAGGCACTGCGAGGGGTGCTGCGTCCCTGCTCCGGTCTGGGATCACCCTGTGTGCAGAGCCCCGGCCCTGCCGAGGCTGGGAATAGCCATGACCCCGTTGGTCAACACCAGGCTCTAGCTGGACGGTGTGGGTTAGTGCCACCCTGGGGTGCTGAGAGCCTCCCAGACTCAGCCGTGCAGCTGTGGGCAGTGCTGGCAGGCTTGGGGCTCCTCCTGTTCACGTCCCCTTCATCGAGGTCCTGACTCTGCCAAAAACCTCATTAAGAGGACAAATGCCAGCGCAGAGAGTGGCTGGGAGCGTGCCCACGGGGCAGCTGATACAGCTGGGGCACCCCGGCCAGCCCATCCCGGCCCCCCACCCCCTGCTCGGGGGGAGCAGCCACCTAAATATCTACACCGACACGCACAGATACAGGGACTCACACACCCACGGGGATGGGGGGATATACGGTTTCTGAAAATTTCCAGTGGCCCGTGGGCACGGCAGATCATACAGTCGCCCTGGGTGCCGGGCCCCTTCCCTGGGCACACGGCTCCTCCCTGCCACCCGCTCACCCCGGGCTGGCACCCACCGCAGGGAGAGTGCTCACAGAGCCACTCTCTGGGGCACGGGACGACTCGCCTTGGTTTTCAACCCCCTTTTCTCTCCGGCTCCATCAGCTGTGGAGCCCCATGCTGGGCACTGACCCCATCAGGGCAGCCTGAGCGGGGCAGTCGGGGGGCAGCCAAAGGACAGACCCCCTTCGTGGGCCTTGGGCTCGAACATCACCTTTAAACTTATCCCCTTAGTGCAGTTATGGGCCAATTTTTTAATACCAGGGTTTCTCTGTCATTACTACTCTGCTTCGGCTTCCGTATTTCCCAGACCTCACTCCTGCTGCCCTGTGCATGGCTCAGAGACCAAGTCCCTCCCGAATAGCTGGGACTGCACCATAACTGCACATTTTGGGCTGGTTCGCCCAGAATTAGTGTGAGCAGAGGCTGCTGTAGGCAGGGAGGGGACGCCTGCAGGTGGCACAGGTGCTGGAGCCTCCACCTGTTGCAGGCCCTGAGAGGTGCAATGATAAAGCATCACTTAACGGGGCGCTCAGCTGGTACGATCATGTGTAAGATTATAGGTTATTAGCTGCTGATAAGTTAATTAGAGCTGGTCAGCAGTGTGAAGAACGGAGTGCTGGCAGAGCCATGGGGCTCCCTGAACACCCCCTGAACACCGAGGGACAGCTCTTTGTCCCAGTTAGGTGACAAGACTGCGTGGCACACCCCAGGGGAAGGGACATGTCTGTCTGTCCCTTCCCACTACACTGTCCTCACGTCCCTGTCTGCAGCCTGTGTTTGCCTCCCCAAACCCCCCAGGGCACCCCAAATTTGAGCTGAACCCTACCCTTCCTTCTCCCTACCCTCCCCACCCCGCAGCCAGCACGACTGTATGATGCCGCCGCCGGCCCCTCGCTCGGCGGGGGGATTTTCAGAAACTATATCTATATATGCACACGCAGAGGTCGGGCCGTGCCGGGTGCATATATACTGCGCTGGATGCAACCGGGTGGCAGAGCGGGGCTGGGGTCCCGGTGGCTGTCCCGCTTCGGCCGAGCGGGCACACGACACACACAGCGACAGGGGACGGGGAGCGGGGACAAGGCACGATGAGGCGAGGATGGGGGGGCAACGGGGAAGGGGTTCGGCAGCGGGGCCGGGGCGGATGCACACCTCGGCAAACGCACACGCAAAGCTACCTGGGAGCAATGAACACATGTCCCTCCGACTCAAAGCTGTTGGGCAGCAGGTATTCAAAATCTGCAACAGAAAGGGAAGGTTATCCGGCGGGGAGCGGGGATGGGGATGCCGGGGGGCCAGGAGGGAGAGAGACGGACAGAGAGAGAGAGGGGAGGGAACAACAACCAAAAAAACAAAAAAAAGGCATTTGCTGCTCTTGGTAACAAGAGAGGAAGGAAAAGGCCGTTCTGCTGTCGCTGGCACCGCACGGGAAGGAAAGTTATAGCCAAATCGGGAGAGGTTTGCCCATCTCGGCTCGAATTTGCTCGGTCGCGGGCTGAAGGCAGGCAGTTGCGTACGCGCGGCCGCTGGCGTGTACGCAGGGACACACAGAGACACACACACATATATATATGCGCGCACATGTATATATATGCATGTTTGGGAGGGCGTGGGGGCGTCTCTCTCTCGGGGGGGAAGGGAGGGTGGTGGTGGGCGAGGGCAGGGAACCACATGCTGCGCTCCTGGCCGGAGGAGGATCACCAAAACACTCGGTTGTCGGGAGAAAAAAGAAAGTTTTCAGGCATCGACATGGCCAAAAGGGGAACCTTGCTGAGGACAGTCCAACCAGAGGCTCCCCGCCCAGCAAAGCGCCGTGCAATGTGCTGCCGGGCGCCGGTGGCTCCCCTCCCGCCCCGGGGCAGTGGGACCCCAATGGGGACGGGGGCCTACGCTCGCCCGCCAGCCTGGCACCTCGTTTCGCTTTAACCGGAGGGGGGGTCTCGGCCCAGCAGGGTTTGGGGTGCCTCTCGGGGACCCCCCCAGCAGAGGGATGGAGGATTCAGGGTTCAGCTCGTGGGGGCGAGCCAGGTTAGGGGGTGTGTAGGGGAGGTGCTGCAGGACATCCCAGGGCTGCCAGCTCCCCACGGTGGGCACGGCCACCCCCTCACCCTCCCGCTGGTCCCCAGTGCATTGCACGGTACAGCCAGAGGTTGGACTGTTGCTCTCCGAGGGCTGTAGGCAAGGGCTGGGTACAAGCCGATGAGAGGAAGAGGAAGAGGAAGAGGAAGAGGAAGAGGAGGAGAGGAATACAAAACACTCGTACTTGGTCCATCAGCATTGCCATCACAGGGGCGTCGGGAGGAGGCAACTCAAAGCTGATAGAACAGGGCTGAGGGTGACACTTCCACCTCCCCGCTGGCTCTGTCCCCCTTATCCTCCCCTGCGCTGCCGTGCCCCCTGCAGCCGTCCCCCTGTCCGTGCCAGGGAGTGGGTGCTGTCGGGCAGGCTGCCGGTGGGCACCGTGTGCGGGGTGCCGTGCGGGAGGGAGCGCGGCCATGGGTCCCCCAGGGACCGTGCGTGCCCGAGCATCCCCTGGCCCACTGTGGGGCTGCATGGGAGCTGTGGGTCCCTTCTGCTCCAGCCATTGAGCAGCCAGGCATTGCGAGCACGTGGGCCAAATCCTGCCCTGGGTCGCATGGTTCATGTCCCGCCCCAGTGCAGGGCGGGTACTGGCCCTGGCACCCCCCCACACACCTTAGTGGGACTTTGGGTTCCAACTTGGCTGCTCCCAGGGGTGCACGGATGGCTTTGGGACGCCTCGGCTGCCAGGGGCTTCATGCCATGCTGGCCCCGGGGCAGTGGGGACGGCCACCAAGCAGCTGTGGGAGCAGGCAGTGCGGCACCCCAGGGCTCGGCCACCCCGCGTCCCCAGGCTCACCATCCCCTGCGCAGCGGGGTGGCATTGCCCCAGGGAGGTCCCATCCCCACCTCCGCCAAAGGTTTCTGCTTGGGGAGGCTTCCCCAAAAAAGCCTGTCCCAGAGGGTGATGCTGGCGGAGGACTGTGTCCCTCACCTGCCCTCCGTCCCTGCCACCTTCGGGTGCCCACCCTGCAGCCCCCCACTCCCTGCACAGCCCTATCCCTTTCAGGTTGAGTTGTCTTGGGGAGGAGGAAGCAGAGGAGCTGGAACAGGGGGAGAAGGAGCCGGAGGAGACGAGCGGGGAGAAAGGAGCAAGAAGAGGAGAGGAGGGCAGGAAGAGCAGGGTACCAAACTAGCTACAAAAAAACCTTGTGGATCGAAAACGGCAGTTTCATACGAGATCAGCTCTTGAACAATATCGAACCAGGTTTGGGAGCGATGTGCAGGGAGGGAGTGGGGGATTGTCGTGACAAAGCTCTCATGGACAGAACAAGACATGTTGCTTTCAAATAAAGGGGGAACTGGAGGAGAGGAGGAGGAGGAGGGAGGAAGGGCGAGTCGGTGGCGGTTTGCAGGTTCGGCGTGGCAAACGGGCAGGGAGATGGGCAAGCAGGGGGGCTGAGGGGGGACTGGACACGGGGCAGGGGACAGGGTGGTGAAGGTGAGTGGTCTGAGACTGAAAATACTTGCCCTTCATTTTGATGTTTGGTACTGTGTGAATCCACCATAGAGAGAAAGCAAGAAAAACAACAAACAAAAAAACAACAAACAAAAAAAAAGGGGGTTGGGTGGAAAGGGGGAAGGGGGGCACAAACAATATTTTATTCAATCGCCGTTTGAATAAAAATATTGTGTATCATAATCATACCAAAAGGAAACCTCTTGCAAAAAACGACATGAGAAAAAGAAAATCCCAGTAACGAAAGGAAAAGAAAAGGCCACGGTGAAATAAGAATTAAAAAAAAATAAAAATAAATAATGCAAAGATATAACTAGAGANGACGGCCACCAAGCAGCTGTGGGAGCAGGCAGTGCGGCACCCCAGGGCTCGGCCACCCCGCGTCCCCAGGCTCACCATCCCCTGCGCAGCGGGGTGGCATTGCCCCAGGGTGGTCCCATCCCCACCTCCGCCAAAGGTTTCTGCTTGGGGAGGCTTCCCCAAAAAAGCCTGTCCCAGAGGGTGATGCTGGCGGAGGACTGTGTCCCTCACCTGCCCTCCGTCCCTGCCACCTTCGGGTGCCCACCCTGCAGCCCCCCACTCCCTGCACAGCCCTATCCCTTTCAGGTTGAGTTGTCTTGGGGAGGAGGAAGCAGAGGAGCTGGAACAGGGGGAGAAGGAGCCGGAGGAGACGAGCGGGGAGAAAGGAGCAAGAAGAGGAGAGGAGGGCAGGAAGAGCAGGGTACCAAACTAGCTACAAAAAAACCTTGTGGATCGAAAACGGCAGTTTCATACGAGATCAGCTCTTGAACAATATCGAACCAGGTTTGGGAGCGATGTGCAGGGAGGGAGTGGGGGATTGTCGTGACAAAGCTGTCATGGACAGAACAAGACATGTTGCTTTCAAATAAAGGGGGAACTGGAGGAGAGGAGGAGGAGGAGGGAGGAAGGGCGAGTCGGTGGCGGTTTGCAGGTTCGGCGTGGCAAACGGGCAGGGAGATGGGCAAGCAGGGGGGCTGAGGGGGGACTGGACACGGGGCAGGGGACAGGGTGGTGAAGGTGAGTGGTCTGAGACTGAAAATACTTGCCCTTCATTTTGATGTTTGGTACTGTGTGAATCCACCATAGAGAGAAAGCAAGAAAAACAACAAACAAAAAAACAACAAACAAAAAAAAAGGGGGTTGGGTGGAAAGGGGGAAGGGGGGCACAAACAATATTTTATTCAATCGCCGTTTGAATAAAAATATTGTGTATCATAATCATACCAAAAGGAAACCTCTTGCAAAAAACGACATGAGAAAAAGAAAATCCCAGTAACGAAAGGAAAAGAAAAGGCCACGGTGAAATAAGAATTAAAAAAAAATAAAAATAAATAATGCAAAGATATAACTAGAGAAATATATATATATATTCAATACTCCAAAGGAAAATGAGAGTCAGTAGCAAACAGTTGCAACAGTCTTGGTATCGAAATGTCCTCACTGAGTCGGGGGGCATGCACGGCACGTCGGGCAGAGCCGGGGAGGCTGGGGGGGATCCCCCCTCCCGGGGATGGGGACAGCCTGGCCTCGGCCCCACGGGACGCGGGGCTCCTGCCGATGGATGGAGGGGGTGGCAGGGGCCGGATCCAGGGTCCAGCCGCCAGGGCGACTGAGAGGGAGAAACAGGGGGAACTGGGGGGGAAAGGGGAAGGGTCCGGTTCTCCCACGTGGGAGAGGGTCCCCGGGAGCAGCGTGGACCTGCAGTGGGAAAAAGGCTTGGGGGGTCAGGGGACAGAGAAAGAGAGAGAAAGGGGGGGGCCAGGCTAACACACACGTACACAGATTAATTCCAAACAAAAATCGAAACCAACCGAAAACCGAACTCATAAAAAGAAGAAATGGCTTAAACCGAAACCAAAGAATCGTAATAAACCAAAGGAAATTAAAGAGATCCATGCAAACTTTCCCAGGCTTGCAAATTTAACTGGTTGCTACAGCGTCATCCCTTGTCCCCGGGAGGCGGACGGGCAGCAGCGCAGCCCTGCCTGCAGCCTGGGGCTTTGGGGGCCTGGGCTTTGGGGTGCAAATGTACAGACCAAACCCTGGCACCCCGGGGCACCCCAGGCAGGCAGCTCGCTTTCCCTCTGTGCACTCACCTCGACTCACACCTCTCTCATTTTACATTTTTTCCTTTTTTTTTTTGCCTCTCATAGTGATCCCTATCTCTTTTTGCAAGTTTCTGCTTTGTGTTTCTCCCCTTGACAGCCGCGGGCCGGCGTAGGGGCGAGCGGGAGTGCGAGAGGGCGGCTGGGAAAGCCAGGGGCTACTTACACTTGACTTGCAGGATCTGGTCACTGAGGTTGGCCTGGATGTAGTAGGTGCTGTAGGGAGGCAGAACCAGCCCCAGGCTGCAGAGGGGGAGAGCAGACAGGGGGTGTAAGGCTTTACACCCACACAGAGCCCTTGGCTGGCCCCCAGCCCCTGCCTGACATCCCCTGGCAGAACCCAGCTGATGGAAGGAAGCAACCTCGCTGGCCTCCTGTACAGCGTGTTGAGTCTTTCTCTCCAGCGACTGCATCCAGCGCTGTCCTGGGGGCAGCCAGGGTGATCTTGGGGCATCCAAAGTTATCCCCAGAGCATCCAGAGTCAGCCAGGATTATCTCCAGAGCACCCAGGGTCACGCTGATGGCACCCAGGGTTGTCCCCAAAGCACCCAGGGTCAACTTGCAGCACCCAGGGCCATCCTTGGAGCACCTAGGGCCATCCTGAGGCAGCCAGGGCCACCTTTGGAGCATGCAGGGCCATTCTGGTGGAAGCCAGGGTGATCCCCAGCACACCTACTGCCACACTGGGGCATCCAGATTCTTTCACAGAGCACCCAGGGTCATCCTGGGTCGCACATGGCCATCCTGGTGGCACCCACGTTTATTCCCAGACCACCTAAGGTCATTCTGGTGGCACCCAGGGTCACCCTGGGGGGTACCCCTGAGCACAGGAGGTGGCAAACCTGTCCAGCCAGATCTGAAATGGGCAGGACACGTGGGAGCCAAGGGAGATGCATGTGGAAGAAGGATAGGACATCCCCATGATGAAGGAAGGCAGGAATAGACACAGCCCTTGAATGGAGGGACATAATCTTCCCAGCAGGGAGAGACTGAAGACAACCATTACACAGGCACTGGCTGTTGGGGAGGCAGGAAGGAAAGGGATCCCCCAGTGACGAGTCTGGAATGTAGGGTGCAGGATAGGGGTGGGGATGGAGGTGGCAGGAGTTGGTGCTGGGGCTGCTGAACCCATGGGACACATGGCTAAAGGAAGCTGGGCTCCTGGGTGTTGGCTGCAGCGGCTGATGGCCTTCGGTGCCAGGTGCTGCCCAAGATAAGCAAGCACCACAGGCTGAAGGTCACACTCCTGACGCTCATCCGATGTCACACCTGCACTTGAGCCATTGGGACCCGGCCTTGCTCCTAAGCCACCCCTCCAGCTGCCCTGGCAGCATGGACTGGGCACCCCAGCGAGCACGCAGAGGTCGTGGCACCTCAAACCACAGGTGGCAACAGGTGACTTTTTTCTGTTTGGTGCCGGTGGCCCTGACAGTGTCCCAGGGAACCCTAGGGAACATCCCTGCCTTGGTGCAGAGCCACAGGAGCGCAGAGTCCCCGGCAGCACTGTTCACTCTACAGATCAACCTGCAGCCCTGGCCACAGCTGTGTCATCGTCCCCTCCTAGACAGTGCTGCTTGTCTCCAGAAGGGTCACACCGTGAGGGACAGGACCAGGGCTGCACAGGGGACGCACGGCAGTGCTGGGAGGTGGCTCTGACCCTTCCCAGCCCCTCCTGAGCTGGGTGGTAAGGAGGAGCAGGATACACAGGGTGGCAGGGAGACCACATGGCTCCTCACAGGATGAAGGCAGCAGGAATGGGGCGCCACAGATATGATGATGCCAGGGTCTTTTTTTCACATATCTGCTGGTCCAAACTGGTGCAAACTGGGCAATGAATGGAGAGGGAAGCTTTGCTCTCCTCTGCCTCTGAAACCCCTGTGCTGCAAGGCCACACACATCACTGCCACCCACCCTGGAGCAGGCAGAGACCTGCTCGAGCCCAGGGCTGTGCAGGCAGGAGGTGACAGGGCTGTCCCCTGCCCAGCACCTTTCGAATCAGCCCTGGAGCCTGTCCTGAGCCCACAGCCCAGCTCATCAGTGCCGAATACTGGTGGGCAGCACTTTGAGAGTGCCCTCTAGAGCATCTCTGACTGTGTACAATGATGTGAGGGCACCTTTGCAAGCCCGCAGCCCATGGGACACATTCCTGGTGGCCTCGGGGACCTCCTGAGCTGCAGGCACAAGACTGCAGCCCAGTGCTGGTGTGTGTCCAGCCAACGCCGGGACAGCGCAGTTATACTGCCAATGTTGCTCACCTGTAGTTGGTGCTTTTGATGGGAGCCCACGTGTAGGTCCTGAACACCTCATCGATGTATTGCTGCGGGTCAGAGGGAGCCAGTCAGGCCTCGGCGGTGCAGGACCCTGCCGGCGTGGTGACACGAAACCCCGGCTCCAAGCCCGGTGCCAGACACAGCCCCTCGCTCCCCGCTGCCGGTGCTGGGCGCTCAGCACGGCGACAATTCCAGCTGAGACCCCCTCCCCCTGCAGCGTTACCTCGTCCACAGACTTGATGAGGGTCTTGATGAACCTCTGCCCATCGTTCCCGTCAATCATGCTTCTCCGGATCTGGGGGACATGGAGGAGGCAACTGAGGGCCACAGAGCCTGGCCGTGTGCCCGCAGGCAGCCACACCAGTGCGTCCTACTGGGGACTCATGGGGTGCAGGGATGAGCAGCCCGGAGTGAACTCATCATGCTGACACACAGGGGACAGTGACCCAGCTCCTGTCCCTGCGGTGGCCCCACGGGAGATGTGCTGGGGCCCTCAGGATGAGGTGTTCCCCAGGGCAGTCTGGAGGGGCTGAGTCCCCTTGGCAGCTGCACGTTGGTGGGGCCAGCCAGTACCCCTAAAGCTGCCCCCAGGGCTGCCCACCTCCTCCTTGTTCTCATCCTCCAGCTCAGCATCCAGGAAGTCCAGCGTCACCGGCTCACGGAAATTGATGATCTGCAGGGAGAAAGGGAGAGTGAGGGAAGGGCTCAGGGCTCCCAGAGCCACTGCAGGGTCCAGACAAACTCATCACAATTCCCACCATTAGCTCCCAATGACCCTGGGAAGCCAAGTGTCCCACTAACCCCTCTTGCTGCCACCCCAACAGCCCCTCCTCACCTGGGGCTGCAGGTTGGGGTGCAGTAGGACGTAGCCGTTCAGGTCAATGGCGAAGACGTAGCCGTTTGCCCCCAGCTGCAGGAGGACAGGAGGAGGGATGAGGCCAGCCAGGTAGCACTGAAGCGTGCCATGCTGGTGGGATTCACCCTCATCTCTGCAGGCAGAGCTCACCCCCATGCCACCCCCGGAGCTCAACCTTTTCTATCCATCTGTTTCTAAGCTCAACAGCATCTCTTACCCAGGCTCTGGATTTTAGCTGCTACTCCTTAACCTGGGCTGCTAACATTGAATCCCTGCTGACCCTGCAAGGGTTTTGGCTCTGCTCTGGGGCTCAGAGCATCACTCAGTTCTGATCCCCGCCCGCCTGTCTGCAATTATGGCTTCCCCGCTGCTGCCAGCACTGCGGGAGGTGCTAACGGGTGCTGGGGGGCACAGCTTGGGGCTCCCTGCAGTGGGTAAAGCTTGGGGCTCCCTGCAGTGGGTACCATGCCAGGCTCGGGCAGCACCCAAGGGGTGCTGGGAGAGAGGGGAAGGGGTCCCCACGCACATTGTATCGCGGTGTCAGCCTCTTGATGTCGTTGAGAGCCACGTCGATCCCCATGACGCCCAGGATGAGCTGGTTCTGGAATAAAGTGCAGGGAGGGAGGCGGGTGGGAGCGTGGCTGCACCTGCCTCTGCCAGCACAGGAACTGAGAAACAGGGGCAGGGACCTCTTCTCCCTCCAGGGACACGTGGATCAGACCCAGACACCGCAGGGGCACAGGGTGGGACATGCCAACCCTGCAGCAGCCCTCCATGGGACACTGCACCCTCAGGGACTTGCAGCTGCCTGCTGGCCCCATTGAACTGGGAGAGCTAGCCAAGGCCATTTTGGGCCCTGGGGATGGCAGACACCCCTGGTCTCACCCCAGGGTGGGGGTGCAGAGCAGGCAGAACCCTTGGGGTGCAAGTGGCCCTCACTTGCAGCCAAACACCCAGTGCTGGGGCACCCTCCCCATCCTGTGGGGGACCTGGTGCAGCCAGGGTGGTGGCAGCCGCAGTCTCCTACCTTCCTGTCACTGTTGTCCTCCGTCAGGTTGAACACCGGCAGCGTGCCCGTCACCACCAGGCCCAGCCCCTGCACAAGCACAGGAGGGTGCCCAATGGTCTCTCAGAGGCCCCGGGACCCAGAGCTGGGGGTGGGCAGCAGAGGGTGTTACCCTCCCAGCAAGGGAGATGAGGGGATGTGCTGTGCGGGACCTCAGAGCCAGTGTCCCCACCTTGGGGCTGGAGGTCCTTACCAGGGCATCCTGGTAGACATTGGTCCACTGAACCTGCTTGGCTCGGTTCCCAGCCAGCACCATGGGTCTGCCCAGCACATCCAGGTACTCCTGCAAGGACACAGGGCAGGTGAACACACGACATGGGAGCCAGGTGCCTCCCTGCTCCAATCCAATGACATCGCTGTCCCCAGGCATGCCCTCAGGAATACTGCAGCGCCGGCCAGAGCACCCCCAGCTCCCAGCCTCCGGGGCTGGGCTGGCCTCATCACATCTGGACCACGTCGATGCTGCCTCCATGGCTGCCACCACCAGCCTTTTGGGATCTTCTCCCAGGGTTCGTTTGCCTTATCCTAGCTCACCTTGCCAAGGCAGACCTCTGGGCAGGGGGACAGCTGCGATGCCAGCCCTGCCCTGAGAGGCTGCCCTGCTCGGGACCCTCGTTATCTGCCCACCCTGGCACCTCATGTGCATCTGATGAAGAAAAGGGGCAGAAAAGGAGCAGTGGGATGAGGTGTGGGGTGGACACGCCTGGCTCTGCTGAACTGGGTGCTGCTGGGGTTGGCCCTGCCTGCGCTCGCTCCCTGCCCCCGCTCGCTCCCTGCCCGCGCTCAGCTCTGCTCTGTGCTGATTAACGCCTGATGTTTCATAATTAGTCACTGAAAAGGCAGCAGGTCCGTGGGGAGCTGAAGAAGATGAATTACTTAGTTCAATAGCGCAAGGCCTGGCTGAGGGCTCAGCTCCCCAGCTCGTTGCCAGCTTTTGGGCCCTCCGCAGGGGGGCTGGGGCTGCCTGAGCGCACCCCAGGCGGGGCACCCCAGGAGGGCAGCTCTGCCCGCCGGCACCCTGCCCCCTGGCACCCTGCCATACCTGCGTGTTGATGCGGATGGCACCGATGGAAGGGATTTCGAAGTAGTAACCTTGGGAAAGAAAGAGAAAGGCAGCTGGAGAGTCGGCTGTCTGCCTGCGTGGCAGCCCTGCTGGCCAGCCCTCCAGGGTTGCAGCTATCACCTTGCTGGCAGCGGCATGCACCCAGAACACTGGTGCCAGCCTCCAGGCAAGGGGTGAGCCTCCAGCCCCCCATGCTCGCTGGGTGCCAGCTCTACCCACCTTTGTTGGCGCAGGCCATCCACTGCAGCGGGGTCACGTCGTAGTTGTGCTGCCCAACAGAGAAGGTGAAGACCCGCACCTGCAGCAGAGCGTGGCAGTGATGTTACCCTCCCCAGGGATAGTGTGGCAGAGACTGTGCTGCCCGAGCCAAACGCAGGTGGGCAGAAGCCTCCTAATACTGGCTGCACTGCCCAGCAAGGGAGCCTCCCTCTTCTCACCCAGTCCCAGACAGTCCTGTTCCCCAGCATCACTGTGCTGGCCCAAGCCACCCACCTTCAGGGGTCCTTGTGCTGGGGCACCACTGCACCCAGATGATTCTGTGCTCTCTGAGGGTCCTGCATGGGCCACAACACCCACAATCCACATGTCTCCAGGCCCTGGGCAGCAACAGGGATCCTCCTGTGTGCCAGCAACCCTGTCCCCGTGCACAGGGTGTGCTCCGGACCTGGGGCTGCCTTTTGGAGAGTCCTCTAGCCCCATCCCCCCACTGGCAGCTTGTGAGGCGACAGGTGCTGTGCGTCCCACACACCAAGGTGGGAGCTGGCTATAAAAGGCACTGGTGCCTCAGTCACCCCATTACCAGGGCAGCGGCTTGGTGCAGGAGCAGGATGTCGGGGAGAGAGGATGGCGATGAGGCAAATGAGGTAGAAGCCGACAGCGGAGCTGGAGCAGCCGTCTCCCTCCCCAGAGAGCAGCCCCAGCCCAGCACAGAGCCCCACAGCCCCTCACCGTCTTATTGGGCCAGTTGTACTTCTCAAAGACGTCCTGAACTCGGTCCTCGCCGCCGTCCGTGAACATCATGATCATCTTGTTGCAGTTGGCACGTGTGATGTTGGACTGTGGAAAAGAGAAGGTGCCTGAAGCTGGACCCGCAGTGAGTGGGGCTGGAGGTGGCCAGGAGGGCTGATCCTGACCCTGTTTCTCCAGGGTGAAGGTAGGCAGGGTGAATGAGCAGAAGGGATGCTGTCTGCTTGGAAATGATCTTGTGGCTATTGCCGTTCAGCACCTGATGGCACCATTCATCTTTATTCTGTCTCTGGCACAGTGTCTGGCTGAATCTGGCCCCCTCTGCCCAGCCCTGCTAACTTTTAATAACCCTGAGGGGCAGCAGCTCCAGTAAAACCCTGGCTACAGCATGCCCAGGGGGTGAGATGTCCGCCCTGGCATTGCAAAAGAGGACAAGGAGCCCTCTGCATGCTGAAGCCCCAGGTGTGGGGCAGCAGCTGGGTTCTCGGAGCTCTCCCATTCCCTCCAGAACCCACAGGTGCACCCTGCCCCACTCAGCCCCCAGCCCAGCCCCCAGCTCACGTTCTGCAGCTGGTCGAAGGCGTACTCAAAGCCAGCCTTGTAGTCGGTCGTGCCCTTGGCCACCATCCCCTGCACGTCCTCCTTGAAGACCTTCTTGTTGCGGATGTTGGCCTGCACCAGGTGCTTGAAGCACGACACCGGCTTCGCCTTCTCGTTGAACTGGGAGGCAAAAGGGAAGGGAGCGGGTTGCAGAAAGGGGATGGGGGCAGGCACAAACCACTCGCCGCGCTCAGCTCCCACGGACGGGAGGTGGCTGGAGCACCCCATGTCCCAAGGATGGCTGGTGCTGAGACCGGGGCTTAGCTTGGGCCAAATCCAGCACTGTGCCGCCCGGTGTGGGTGCCGGCAGTGGGTGCTGCCAGCGCAGGGCTCGCCTCCAGCCTCACTCCTGCAGGATTTGTGCAAGCAGGCACGCCGTGCTGTGCCGTGCTGTGCCGTGCCGGCAGCGGGAGCAGGTGCCGCCTCTCGCTTATGGCTTCATTTGCTGGCAATAGGGCACATTCATTAGGGGAGCAGCGATCCAGCTAACGGAGCCAGGCCAGACATGTTAATTAGCGCCGGCGTGCTTGTGGCCAGACAGGGGAGGGCCAGTACGGGCTGGGTGCGCAGCGATGCACAGATGTGGTGGCAGGGCCACTGTGCTGCGTGAGGTCACAGGCTGGTGGCAACGCCACAGGGAGCATGATGTCACTAGCTGGTGACAGACAGGAGGTGGCTGGTTGAAATCACGCTGGGAGCATCTCTGCCAAACGCCTTGTGATGGGGGCAGCTCTGGTTCATCACCACCTACAGCTGAACCCTGAGCAGCCATTTCCCTGCTTATAGGCAGGGGTGTGGTTGAAAGGAAAAAGAAAGGCATTTCTCACTCTGCAGAGCCCCTGTCAGGTGGGTGTGGGGTCAACAGGTTCCTGTGGTGGGGAGCTGCCCAGGGGTACAGCCCTGCTGCTCACCCCACAGCACTCACCGAAGCCACGTTGACATAGTCATCATCCGAGAGGGTGTCCAGCATCTCACAGACCGAGGTCTTCATCAGCTTGAGGGTGAGGCCGCTCACGCTGCCGCTCCTGGCAGAGAGAATGGTGCTGGGGGCTTGGCAGTGGAAGGGCACAGGGCTCCCCACCAGCGCTGCCCCACACAGCTTCCCCATGGCCACCGGTGGGACAAGGACACCCCGGCGAGCTGTGCCACCATCCTGGCCTGGCTCAGCCCGGCCACGGCTCCCACCCGTGTACTCACACATCCACGATGATGACCATGTCCTTCGGGGATGAGGCGCCCTGGATGTACCTGCAGGGTGCAGAGCGGGGTCAGTGGGGTCAACAGATTTTGCGGGAGGGCCCACGACCCTGCTGGGTGAAGACCAAGAGAAAAGCTCTGCCACAGCACGGGTGGCTGGGGAGCTGTGCCCAGAACACCTGCGCGCCTGTGGCTGTGGTGAGCCCACGGCAAGGAGCAGGATCCGGGCAGCGGCAGCGGTGGGCGAGCAGAGGCGAGGATGCGGTACGATGTGTCACGGCACAGCAGAGCGCCAGCGACCCACCACTCGGTACCGTATCAGCCTAATGAGCTCTAAATGCTAAACTCTTCCATCATCGCAGGCCCTTTTCGGCATGCTGATTATGCTGACACACACATTCATATTAAGATGCTATTTACCCCCCTGGTGGCTTCAAAGGCCAGGCTGATTAGGTTATTTTTGGCTACGAGGAGGAAAAATAATACTACTACGTAATCTTCCCCCCTGAAAACAATTAGGGAACCCTTCCTTGCCCTTTGAAGCACTCACTCCTGCTCCCAGCCTTCCTGTGCCATCCTGCGAGGAACTGAGCACCCATCCCAGCGATGGCCAGGCACAGACCGGACTCTTTGTCCTGCTGTGTGGGGCCTGATCCTGCCATGGCTGAAGTCCAAGGGAGCCTCACTATTGGCTTGATCAGGATCAGGCCTGATGCAAATTAATTAGTGTATCATTAGTATCAATTACTCACTGTTACCGGGGAGGACTGGGGAAGGGGTAGGCTCTGCTTGCTAATCCCAGGTCCTGATATTCCGTAAGTATAAGTGATTACCCAGGCAGGATGTGGGATAAGGGCTGCTGGCAAAGGGATGCTGGTGTGGGTGTCACACCCCGCAACGTTCCCCCGCTCACGCTGGGGTGCAGGATGGGCTGGCAGCTGCCTGTGGGCTCCCTGGAGGGCTCGGTACCTGCCCTGCTCCCTGGGGCTGGGCTGCCGGCACGGCGCTGAGCCCAACTAAGATGCTGCCCGTAATGGGTTGTGGCAGCGCATCCATCTCTGGCTGCCCCGCTCAGATGAGCACCCCGGGCTCGGCGCGAGAAGTCTGTGGTTAATGGTGCCATTCATCAAGGGAGGGGAAGGCAGGCGAGTGGCACTGGTGGCTACGCTGGGGCTGTGGGCTGGACGCGGTCCCTGCTGGGCCTGGCAGTGGGGCAGCGAGGGCTGTGTGCCGCACTGAACCCTGACATGAGGGCAGGAGAGGACCCCAAAGGGGTCTCCCTGGGGTTGCGCTGCCCCCAGCACAAAAGGTGCTGCTGCTCCTCTGTAGGTGGGCAAGTGGGTGGCCAGCCTGGCTAGTGGGTGGGGAGCTGGGCTAGCTGGGCTTGGTAGCCCCCTCAGGCATCAGCAGCCCCCCTGGAACAGCCGGCCAGTCCAATAAACCACACAGCCACCTCGGCAGAGAACAGTTAATAATTAACGTGGAGCAATCAAAGATAATTAACCACAGTAGCAGGGCCACTAATCTTCTGCCAAGGAGAGGGGGCAGCTCCTGGCAGGGGCAGGGGGCCAGGCAGGGGCTGCTCCCTCGGGATACAGGGCGCATGCTAGAGACCTGCACCCACTCTCCTCTCCCTGCCTGCATTTTTAGGCATCAGCCACAGGCAGGATGGGGCTGCAGCTCCCCCAGCCCCATGGGCAGGACGGTAACGAGCGCTGCCAAGCGGGTCTACACGGGGCCAAGGGGAAGCGATTCAACCTCAGCTCACTCCGTGTGCAGCTAAAAGCCGCTTGCAGCTATCGCTTAACCACAGCCGGGCGCTGCCTGCCTGCTTCTCTCTCTGTCCTCTGGGCTCACGGTTTCTGAGAGCCATTTAGATGGGAATGCTGGCTGGGACTGAGCGCCAGCAGCCGCGGCTGCAGCGGGGAGCAAGGCGAGGGGCGGCTCTCCATGCTTGATCTGTATCCAAGGATTTATCTCTCCGTCCCACTCTGCCTTCCTGGGAAGAGGGGAGGGGAGCGGGAGCCGGGAGCCGCAGCTTGGATGCCTCTGCCCATGTTACTGTGCCCGTTTGCCAACAGCAGCCATGTGTGAAATGAAAAGGGGAGGGAGCTGCTGCTCCCAGAGGGGGAGGGCTGGCAAAAGGACCCCCCCCTCCCAACCCAGCACCCCCTTACCAGGGCCGCCTGCGCACATCATAGAGGTCGATCTTGTTGGGGGCTCTCCATGGGGTGGCTGTGGGAGGAAGGCAGGCAGTGAGCAAGGCGGGGGACACAGGGGATGGGCAGAGGGATGCCCAGGGCCAAAGAGGTGGCAGCTTCTGGCTGGGAGCTCACACCGCCAGATTTCAGCGCAGTGTGGTTATGTGTGCCAGGCAGCGCCATGGCCAGCGCCGGTGGATGCTCGCCCGTATCTCATGGTGGGAAAAGCTTGGACTGCCCTTGGCCAGCCTCCCACCCCCAGCAATGGGTCCCTGTCACGCACCAGGGTAGTAGCGGGTGACGCCTGTGGCGCTGCCAAACACCTGCCAGAGCAGGGAGGGATCCTCCTTCCGGTTCTCGATGAAGACGTCCTCCAGCGCCTGCGTCCAGTTCAGCTCGTTGAGGATGACGGTGGCTGCGGGAGACAGAGTCAGGGGCAGGCGGGTGGGTGTGAGGGAGCAGGGCAGCTGGGGGTGACGGGGACTGCAACGTCCCCATGGTGATGGAGGGAGGGAGAGGTAGAGTCTCCCCTCTGCTCCTTCCCATGGAGTTGCCCACAGGGGTTCTGCAGCTGCCCCTCCATTCTCCCACCCCCCGCATTCCTCCGGGGCTCCAGCATCAGCCCTCTGTCCCTTGACCCACAGACCCAAGCCACCCTGCAGACCTTCACCAAACGCTCACCATCCCTGTCCCCTGGTCCTGGAGCACTACAGCCACTGCTGGAGACAGTCAGCTTGTCATCTCAGCCCCTTCCCCATGAAACACCCCACTCCTCCTGCCACCGTGCCAGCCCCGCTCCCTGGGGACAGCCACCAGCTGGGGAGCCAAGGGGCTGTGTCCCCATGGGGCTCGTGGAGCCTCCCGGGCTCTGCTCTGCATTCCCACTGGCCCCTGCACCTGAAGCAAAAGCAATTAAGATGCTAGCAAAGAGCGGTTTTAAATTATTCAGCTATTAAAGCAAAAGATAAGCTGCTGGCAGCCCCAGCCTGTGATTAATCAAGGGGGACTGGTGGAGTGCAGGGGGGGCAGTGAGGCAGGTACGGGGCTGGCCAGCTGCTGGGGACGCTGCCTCAGGGATAGTGGGACCTCCTGGTGCTCACAGGGTCCTTCGGGGCACCTCAAACACCTGATAGTCCCCCTTGACATCTCCCGGCAGCCCGTGCTGGAGTGCCCCGGCACTGTAGTGTGGAGGAGCCAGCTAAGCCGCTGTGGGCAGTGGGCAGCCAGCAGCACCCTGAGCCCAGGCACTGCTCCCTCCTGGGGGACCCTCAGTGCATCTTTGGAGTGCCAGAGCTCCCAGGAGCAGCCCTTCTCCTTGTCTCTGGGCAGAGGAAGCAGTGCGGCGCTGCAGAGGAGCCGGTGTGCATTTGAGGAGTATATTTAGCCCTCCTAAGGTTTCCTCCCACGCTTGTCCCTCCTGAGGTGCTAGTGTGATGTGGGTAGGCTTCATCCAGGGTGAATCCCAGATCCCTCCATCCTAGCACCACTGCTGAAGAAGACTTCCCCTTCCCACACCCAGCTGTGCCTTCAAACCGTGATTTATTCTGTCCATATCTCCCCAGCCATTTCTCAGCACCGTGCCCGTGCAGAGTGCTGTTATCTGGGCACTCAGCATGATTTCTTGTTTGGCTCTGTTGCAGGACATGGTTTTTTGAGGCTCCTGCCTGCCTGGAGCAGCCCCAGGCAGTGCTGCGAGCCTTGGCCGGGCACTGGGCTGGACACCAAAACACCAAAACATCCCTGACAGCCCCGGCAGTGCCTGCACCCCAAGCCTCTTGGGGCCTATCAGCGACACCAAGGTTGTGCCAAATGCAGCCCCCATGCCCTCTCTGTGCAGAAATTCATCTCTCCTTGTGCAAAGAGCAATGAGCTCATCAGATGGGAGGTTGTGCCCATGGTTGGGATGGTCCTGTCCCCTTGGCCAAGGCCAGAGCTGCCAGACCTGCCGGTGACATCCTCATCCCTGTCCCCATCTCATCCCTGTCCTCATCAGGGTGAGTCCAGCCCCACCCGTGAGCGATTGCAGATTTAATTAAAAACGGCACAGTAAATAAAACACATATAGGATGTAATTTGTGTGTGTAGTGAGGGGTGACGGTGGAGGGCGTCTCCACAGTGGTTTAATTAGCTTGCCAGGCAGCGATAGTGCCTCTTCGCCGGGTCCCACCAGGGAGATGCTCCTCTCCCATGGCTCCGCAGGGACTGGCCACGCTCACCAGTGTCCCTAGCAGGAGATGGCACATGAGTTGCCCCATGCCCACATCCCAAATCTATTCTCTGGGGTGCAGCAGCTGAGCACCCTGCCCTGCACCCTGTTTTTTCAGAGCACCTCTGTGCACACACACCGCTGTGCCCATGGCTGTGGCCCCTTTCCCTGGCTGGGAAGGGCCTTTGGGAGGGTGTGATGCTGTTGGGACCCCTCACTGCCCTGTCCCCTCTCCAGCATCCCTCTCCCAGTGCCTGTGAGTCCCTGGAGCACGTTGATCTCCGATTTACTCTTGTCCCACAGCTGGGTAGAGTGATTTATTTGGCTGTGGCAGGGCATCAGCCGTGGTGTTGGCTGGCGAGCAGGGGTGAGGAGTAATAAATATTTCATCCCGCGCAGCCCACCCCGCTCGCATGATGTGCTTCATTAGCTGCCTGGCCTGTGCTAGCTGGGTAATATAACTAATTGCAAATTTCTAATCCCCTGGTGCCGCCGCAGTGAAGTCGTCGTGCTGATGTGGCTCTGAGCACGGCTGTGCTGGTAACGAGCCCGTGCACAGGGAAAGTGACATTCGGCGAAGGAATGTGAACCCAGGCCCCATTACCACCGTGACCATCCGGGAGCCCTCAGCAAGTGTCACCCAAACAAGGGGGTGCGGGGATGGTGGTGCCCTCAGGGGTACAGGGAGATGAGGGGTAGGCGCCACCAGCAGGATGTGGGGCTGGGCGCAGGATGTGACCCGTGGGTGCTGGAGATTGATCTCCATCTGGGAGTGGTCCCCAGCTCGGTGCAGAGCAGCCACTAGAGGGAAATGGAGACCGACTGTCACCGTGTGCCACCGCAGCAGGGCGAGGTAGGAGAGCAGCAGAGCGCTCTGGAAGCTTAGGGACTGTCACCTCCCGACAGGGACTGGAAGCTGGTGTGGCATAGAATCATAGAATCATAGAATTTTTAAGGTTGGAAAAGACCCTTGGGATCATCTAGTCCAACTGATAACCCTATTCTGCATCCCATCCATCTGTCCATTCATCCATCTGTCCATCCATCCCTCCCTGCCCGCTCCCGGGCTCGCCCAATGCGCTGGTCCCCCTTTCTGGAGCAGCCTGTGCCCTCCTCCAGCAGCCGCAGGGACATGGGGCTGACATCCCCTGCATGCTCCCAGCAGCAGAGGCTGCCCCAGGTGGCATTGCAGTGTCCTGCAATCACCCTTGGCTGCTTCCTGCAGGATTTCAGCTGCTTTTAGTCCCTTTTCACGACCCCAGCCCCAAGCAGCCCGAAGCCAGTGAGGAAGCATCCCTGCTTTGTTGTTTTCCACCACCCAGCCCTGTCTCCCTTCTATGAGCAGGGAGTTGCCATCTCTGTAATTGCTCTTGCACAGAGCTGCTCCATCCCTCTGATCATGTCCGGAGCCCGCTTTGAACCTCCTCGAGCTTTGCTGAGCTCTTCTACAGGGAGGATCAGAGCTGCGTGGGTACAACCAAGCTTTACCCTGTGCCATAATTACCATTTCTCCTTTGCTCTCCATCCCTTCCTAGAAAACACTAACCCCTGATTTGCCTCTTTGGCCCATGTTGAGGGGCCCTGGGGAGGGACATGTTGTCACCACTGTCCTGACACAGTGACCCTGCCTATTCTTAGTGCCCGCCTGGCTGGGAGCCAGCCTGCCCCAGCACCGAGACCCAGCCAGGGCACCCCAGGGTGACAGTCCCTGGAGCTGCTGCACCCTGAGCAGAGGTGGAGGCTGAGCCTGGCCTGGCAGCGCAGAGCAGAGCGGGTGAGGAGGGGCACTCACAGCCTTTGTAGATGTCCGTGGGGATCTGCACGGCAGCGTACGAATAGTTAACCTTGGTCTTGAAGTTGGCATCATCAGTGAACTCCAGCTTCAAGGAGTTGGACTTCTCCTTCTCAATTTCTTCTCCGTCGGGATCATCCTGCGGAAGGAGCAGAGCACACGAGGTCACCCGGGGGTGCCAGTCCCAGATGCACGCCGGGTACGCCACCACCCAAAGCCCACCACCCAATGTCCCCCTGCAGAGCCCACTAACGCTGGCTCTGGTGCCAGGTTTGGCCTGCAGCCCGGGCCAGTGCCGGCGGCACAGGGGAGCGGGTGGGCATGAAGGCGAGCGCTGGCTACCCTTGCCTCTCCAGCTTGGGTAGCATGGCAGGTATTAAATCAGACACACACACACACAAAAAAAAAAAAAAAAAAGCCTTGAAAATCAATTAGCAGCAAAAGGCAACTATCAAAGAACAAATTAAAACGGAGTGCAGCTTAGCGCTCTGTCAATAAGCAATGCAAACAATATTTAATTATGGTGGAGAGACGGCGAATTCCCCACTGCCGGTGCTGGAACGCGCTCCCTCACCTTCCCAGCCCTCCTCTCCCTTCCCAGGGTCCTGCTGCCAGTAACACATCAGGGATAAAGCCCCCCGGGAAAGACAGGGCAGGGCTGATCTGGTGCTGCAGGACAGCTGGGTGGTTGCAGGCAGGGACAGGGTCCCAGCTGAGGTGCTGGGCCAGGCTGGGAAGCTGGAGAAAGGAGATGGCCTCGCTATAGAGCTGGGGAGATCATGTTCGCCAAAGAAACTTGGGAGAAGGTGCTGGGTCCAGGCTGCCACATCCCTGCTGCAGGCCCAGTGGCTGGGGAAGGCTGTTTGCAGCCGGCTGTGAGATGCTGAGGGTGGGGAGGAGGAGGAGGAGGCTGCAGCATCT
The DNA here is from genome assembly GCA_013389965.1 of Todus mexicanus. NCBI lineage: Eukaryota > Metazoa > Chordata > Aves > Coraciiformes > Todidae > Todus > Todus mexicanus. The sequence continues at coordinate 8,337 of WEIS01076767.1, read as the reverse complement.
GCCTTTTGTGCCCCTGGAGCTACAGCCCTGCTGAACGGGGCCAAGCACAGAGGCACCTGCCCCAGCCGTGGGCAAGGGCAAGGCGACACAGGGGCAGGGACGTGTCAAGCCCGAGCTATGGAGCAGCACAGCTCCGGTCACCTTCCCACAGCCCCTGGTTGCTGAAGCAAAAGAAGCAAGGGAGCAAATAACCCTGGAGAAGCAGCTCAGTGCCTCTGTGCCTCCCCCCGAGTGAAGTGCCTATCGCAGAGCCCGTGTAAGGCCCTCTGATTGCGGTAGCAGAGATCAGACCTGAGAAACGACAGCGGACGTGACTGGAAGCGTGAGCGGCTCCAGGCAGGGCTCTGGCGGTGCTGTGCTGGGGGTGGCTGCCCGGAGGGACTCCCCACACCATCCTGTGGCAAAGCACCGGTGGGGCTGATAGGTACAGGCCAGTCCTGTCCTACTGTCCTCAATGGCCCAGCATGAGCAGCCCTCCCACCAGCCAGGCTCCTCTCGACAAAACCGTGGGGACTAAAGAACTGAATTTCTCATCGGAAAAGCCGTACATTTAAAGGAAACTGATGTGTTCGGGAAATAAACTAGGAAGCTCTTTTAACACCCATCCTGGCCTCTGCCCTATTTCCCCTCCACAGACAACACGGAGAGATGCCACCTCCCCTGTGCCAGCTCCAGCCAGCCACTGAGGCGGTGACATTCTTCTGACATTGCGAGGGGTGGCCAAACCATTCGCCACAGCTCGGGAGAATAACAGGATTGATATGCAAGGTTTGGGCTTTAATTCCAGCCGGTGGATTGCAAGTGTAAACACGCTGCCGAGCCGATCTTGGTGTGGGGGCTCCAGCTGCCCAGAAAGATGTTGAACTCAATTACAGCCGCAGTAGGCAAGCGGGAGGTGGGCAGCAACCGTCCCCACCTCCCCCGAGCTGTGTCGCCAAGATCGAAACCCAGGCTACACTCTCGATTTCATGTAATTCTAGTGAAAAGGCACAAAACTGTGCTTTTTGCAGGCTGTACCCCCTGCGAAGCCGTGATGTCACAGCAGAGCCAACACTCACACTGCACGCTGGGCTATCCAGAGAGCAGAGCCAGCCCCAGACCTGCCATCAGTGTAGGGCTCAGGTCTCAGGCGGGAAAGCAGTTATACATACAGTAGTTCACCCCTGCCAACCTCGCTGAGCACCAGATGGTGATTTAGAGGTACCTGCTGAAAACATCAGACAGGACAAAGCTGTGGCCCTGAGGGCACCTGCAGCCCCCAAACCTCTGCTTTGGCACTAAAACCTTTTTTTTGACACTAAGACCAGCAAAGTCCTGGTGACACCTCCCTGTCCCTCCCCATCTCGAATCATAAGGACATCATGCCCGGGTCCAGCCCATCCACTGCCCACCATCAGCAGCTGAGAGAATCCAACCCTCCCCATTTCCCTTACACGGGCACAGTTATTCCCCACTTCACCGGAGCTGGAACTACTGTATATAATTACTGCTCCTCTGTTTATCGTTATTCTGTTATATCACCCACTTCTGAGGGGCTAATTTGTATTCTGCCAGGTTCGGTGCTGTCTGGCTGCTCTCATTCATGTAGCTGTAAAGAGGCATATGTATAGATCTCAGAGACAAATATACAGCTATCTATACGTAGGACACTTCATGCATCACTGACACCTATACGGCAAACAGACCCATGGAAAGAGCTGATGTTATCCAAGCTACGTTTATCCTTTATCCATAAATCTCCTGACCTCAACTGAGCTATTCCTGTTTAAGCCAGGCTGAATTTGGCCCCTGAAATGGGGTCATTTCCACCCAGACGAAGGCAGGCAAAGCTGTCACCAGCCCAGGCAGGGATGGGAGCATCTTGGTGCTAAGCTGGGGCTACAAGGAGCCACTGTGGGAGGGCTGGAGGAAGAAATTCTGCATTAAATTTGTATTAGAGCAAAGGAAAAGATGATTCAAGTTCTCCTGGATTTACACTGGTTCAACTGCAAGCATTCTTGGCAGGCCCCCAGGCAGATTTTGCAGCATTTCTCATCATTACATTTCAAAAGAACTTGGAAACATCTATTTATCTGTTACAGTATGTACAACGTAACACAAATAGATGCTACAGTTTGAATATATTATTTGCTACACACCATTAGAAATCGACTCCATGGCAGTATATCAATATTAGACGTATTTATCGCTTCAGCAAGAAGTCATCACACGTTAAGAGCTTTTGCCATCTCCAGGGCTTTAGAGGCTGGGTTGCCAATCACAGCATTTTCTCCTCAGTCTCCCAAAATGACGGGCAAGAGGCAAAACCCAGAGATGCCCCAACACCCAGCGAGCACCAGTGGCACCACCCGACAGCTTTACTGGAGGCTGCCATGCTCTCGACAAGCACTCGCTCTCCATCACACCCAGGCTGGTGCTGGCTGAGGAGAGCCAGCCTGCCCATGGGCACAAGGGCTGTTGGGGGGGTTTGGAGCTGCGGATCGCGTCAGGGATGTGACCTGGCACAGCAGCAATGCCTCCTTGGCCAGGCAGCTCCCGTGGATGCAGACACCCCCCTGTTCATCGCTCATCTCCATGGGAACGAGCCATCACAGCTAATGACGGCTGCTTAAATGGCAGCACCGATGACAAACGCAGGGCTGATCCTGCTCAGGGCACAGGCAGCTCCTCTGGGATGCCAGCTGGGGTCCATAGCAGTGGACACGCCAGGTAGCCACGGCCTTACCCTGTGGTGCTCCTCCCGGTACCCCCAGCACCAGCAGAGCTCCTGGGAGCCGCCACACCCTGACAGCTGCCCTGCACCCCCACGTCCTGCCCGATCAAGAATGTATCACACCGAGATCCCAATATATCCTTTTAAATTTCCCAGGGGCACCCATCCATGCTGAGTCTGGAAAAGCCAGCGAAATATTCACATCAACATGCCGTGATTACTCCCGATAATGAATATAAATGGGACGTGCGGCTCAATTCACCTGCAAGCCTCAAAGCCTTTGCAAAGGTGGGGGGTTCACTGCTGTGCTCTGTGGGTAAAGGGAAATGAGTCCCAGGGCACGGGACCATGTGCCCAAGGTCACACGAGAAGCTGAGTGGTGTGGCAGCATGGACTTGTCAACCTCCTGGGGCTCGGAGAGGGAGGAACAGGAACCTTCCTGCCCTGGCTGCACCCACACAGCACCCACTGGCAGCATCACCTTGTGACAGGACCTGGGGGCTCCTTGGCAGAATTGTTTTGCTCTTGTTGCTAGAAAACGCTATTTTTTATTTTTTTTTCCAGAAAGGGCCAGCTCTCAGATCGGAGCAGCACGTGTTCCCAGGCGAGCTGCCCTGGGGGAGCCTGCTCCCACCTTCTGACACAGAAAGATTTTGAAAACATCCAAACAAAGCACTTCATTTGAAAAGTCTGAGGAAACTTCATCCCCCCCCCTTATTTTTTCCCAAATTCAAAAGGATTTTTTTTCCCCTTAACTGCAAACCCACCACTGCCCTGCGCCAGCTCTGGGGCAAGCCAAGCAGGCTGAGCCCATCTCTGGGGCTCTGGTCCTGCCCTCTGCTCCCCCAGCAAGCTCCAAGACACATGGCTGAGAGGCTCCACGCCCATGCAAAAGGGCCTTTCTCCTTCTTAAATATCTCGGCTTTTCCTGAAATGCGGCAATTTAATGGCAGGGAGGGAGACGGTGTGTTCTCCAGCCACGTTCTGGCTTTTATAGCAGCCCAGGTTATACATAACAATCAGCCTCTCCCGCCAGCCGGCTCCCCTATCCCCCTTTGCTTTTTTTAATCTTTGCCAAAGGTACTGTTTAGAGATCTTTCTAGACCATTTATTTTTAAATTACCAGCCAGAGGAGAGAAGAAGGAAAAAAGAAAGAAAAAAAAAGAAAAAAGAAAAGAAAAAAAAGAAAAAAGGCAAAAGAAAGAAACTTCTGGGGCTGATAGCTTATCGGGAGGAAATCCAAATGTCACATTAGTTGAGAAAGTTGGAAGATTAAATTTTCCAACACCCTTCATCTGTTGCTGACATTTAGGGGCTTTTTTATTTTTTCCTTCCTCCCTCTCCTCGACACGTCTCCGGAGCGGGGTGAGCAGCGAGCCGGCAGCCCCTGCTGCGGCTGGGACTGGGGGCTGAGGCTGGCACAGCCTCCTAGCACCAGCCCCTCGCTTCTAACCCTTCCCCGGGGACCTCGAGCAGGCGGGTGGGTGCCAGAGGGCTGACCTTGGGCCAAGGATACCTTCACGGAGCTGTGCTGCTTTCCGCCAGGGAATGGTAGGTCGCAGGGGATTTTGGCCTCAGCTGTGACTGAAGCATCATCCCCTGCCATAAACGCAGCACTAAAGATGAAAAACGACTTGACTGCTGCGTTGTTCTGGCTGTGATACCCAACCGAGAGCGTCTGTGGATTTGAACACGCCTCTCCCCAGATGAACCCCACAGCCCTTGCTAAGCAGTGAAAGGTGGAAACTTCTCCGTTCTGCAAACATTTGGAGAGCCTTGGGGACCCCCAGGAAAATTTTCCGATGTTCCCATTTGTTCAAAACCACTTAGAAATCCAGAATCTGTTTAGGAAGATAGCGGAGCGGAGGTACAAGCGAAATGAATAGGAAGCTCATTTCTTTCTTACTGTAGTTAAAGCCGGCGTAAGGCTTGTGAATAAGCCCCAGTTACACTGAATAGGCATTGTCCATCAGCGCTAACTCCATTTCAGCTAGATCCTGCTCAATTTAAATATAAAAATTGAAGCTAAATAAAGAAAAGATGGAAAGAGCACTATTTAGTTCCATTCAGACCTTCTGGTATCATCTTCCGCCTTTTTTTACTTCAGCATCACCTTCTTTTCTCCCCATTATTTTTGCCGGAATTAAATTTGCTGGGATCTCATCAGGAAGCAGCAACAGCACTGATAGGGAAGTGCCCTCCCTGCCAAATCCACAAACCTCGGCAATACGACATCCTTAATTTGGCTTGATATTTCCTCAGATGAGGCCCGAAGTCGGTGTGGCCGATGATGGATTTGCAAGGCTCCTCCTGCCCGATGACGTGCCATCTCCCCTGGGGAAGGGCTGGGGACCTGGGTCCCCAGGGAGAGGGTACCACGCTGTGATTCGCGGTTTCTCCCCAGTGCCCCCTGTGCCAGAAGGGCTCAGCAGGCACACCTCTGAAGTCGAGATGTCCCCTGTTTCCTAATTCTGCCTAATGTGACCGGGAAAGCTCTTCTCACTTGCAGAAATGGATAATCCCAAAGTTAAGAGCCAGGAGCTGCCCGCTCTGATCACCATTACTGACACCAGCTAGGAGTGGGCAGCCAGGACCGGTCAGTGTAACACTGGGCATGGGGATCTCAAGCTCCCTGCCCCACAGCAAACACCCTGCCCAGCCTGATGGATACACCAGTCCCAATCCTTGGCCCTCTGGGCAGGGAGCTGCCTTGCTCCCCGGGCTGTCTCCTCCAGCCTCAACTGCCAGCCATTTTTTTCTCTGCTTCTATCCAAAATCCGCTTTAATGCATTTTAAGCCCATTAGCTCCGTCCTCTCCAGCGCAGCCATGGAGAGCAGGATCCTGCCCTCCCTCCTTTGGCAGCTTCTGCCAGGCTGGGGAAGAACAGGAGATATCGTCTGCTGTGAAAGAGCAGGACACTGAGCAGGGAGACCTGGTGAGGCAGGCAAGTGCGCTCCCTTTTGGCGACAGCATCTGCTCAACCTCTCTCTTCCACCTCCAGACTCTCCATGGTTGCAGTTTCCCCTGTCAAGGAACCCTCTTGATGTCACGGCCTGGGGATAATGGCACCGGCGATTTGTCAGCAACCCTGCTTTGAAGGTATCTGTCCTCCCCGCAGCCTGTCCTCAGCTCTGCTCTGGGGCATCCCTTCCAAGGCAGGGTGAGAGGAGTTGGAGCTCTGAGCAGGGTGTGTCACCTGAGCTAGTGGGACCCCACGAAGCCTGGATTCTCCCCTCCCATCTGCACAAAGCCTTCTGCAGGCTCGCATACATGGCCACCTGAGCATTAATTTCATACAAAACCGTGTGGTTTGCAAGCGGTTTGCTGCCAACGCCATGTGCTGTTGCTCCTCCTCTCCTGCTGTGGTACTGTCCCCATGGCACATCTGCTGCTGGCTCTGCCTTGGGACAAGGACCAGTTCCAGGGCACTGGTTGGGGCTGCCCTCAAACCCTCACCTTGCTCTGCTCGGGACCCCTGGCCAGCTCTGAGCACACCGTGATGCACTCACTCCCCAGAGGCTCCATGCCAAGAGCATCGCCGACCTGGCGAGCCCCATTTTGAAGGATCCCACAGCACGGCACAACGCAGGAGCAGGGTGACCTGTCACCTGCCAGCAGAGCAGGGTGCCGCGGGGCAGCAGCCACTGCCAGCATGGGCGCTGCACCTGCGTGCCGTCACTGTCACCATCACCGCACGGAGGAACCGGCAAATGCCAGCCCCCTCGGGAGCACCGGGAGAACGGAGCTGTCGGGTCTGTATTTAAAGCACTGATTGCCAGAAATCACAGGACGGCTGTGCCGGGAGGGGGGCAGAGAATTAGATTCAGTCTCTAATTAAAGGTTTGCTCATCATTTGAATTTCAGATGCCAGCTTTAATTTTAGAAACTTTTGCAGGCAGCAGAGCGACCTGCCCACCTGCCTGCTGCTGGGCCTGGCACCGGCGGACAGATGCCACCACGGCTCGGCTCAGGGGGGACACGGCTGCGCACCGGGCACTTGCCATCCACCGTCTTGTTACGCCAGCTGTAAGGAACACTGTGCTCTGCTCCCCCGGTATGGTGGTGGGACAGCCCTGGCAAGGGGCTCAGTGCTGGGCTGGGGTGGTGACTGTGCCCGTGGTGCAGCAGGGACAGTACTCACGTATTCAGTGTCGGCCTTGGAGTCGTAGTACTCGATGTCTTCCTCCTGTAGAGAAAAGGGAGAGCTGAGTTAGTGCCAGACAGGGACAGTGATGGTAGAGGGGGCTCTCCACCTTAGCTGACCCCTCGGCACCTCTGCCATGCCAGCAGCCACCACATCACTGGGGACCAAACCCTGCCCATCCTACGCTGTCCCTGGGACATGGTTGGGAACCCACATCCTCCTTGCCTGCCCTCCAAAGACTGGCCAACCCTCGCTGTGCTTCACTCTGCTTATGGCTGCCACTGAGCCGCAGCAGCGCAGAGTCATACACAGCCTCAGTCACTGGCAACAGCCCCGTGATGGTACCACCGGCATCATCGCTGCCTCTGCACTGCCACTGGGTGCGAGGCTGCACCGTGTCCCCATGCCCTGGATGCTCTGGTCTTGTTGCCATCAGGAGCTGCAGGATTCTCGGGCACGGGCAGCGCATGAGGCAGCGGCCCTGCAGCCGGCAGAGCTCCCCTCCCTGCGCCGCAGAAATGGGAAGAAAAGCATCTTCACTTCCACAGAGAACGTACGCCATTAATTTGGGGTATTTAGAGCTTATTTAGGCAGAAAGGTCTGCTCAGATTCCTCTTCCCCGCATGTCAGGACACGAGGCAGCTGATAAAACTCCTAAAGAGGCAATTCAGAGAGCAGCAATGCTGTCACAACAGCATTTCGTGTGCCATCAGAAGGGGTAATTAAAGGGCACTTGGAGGCTCTTCTCTGCGTGCCGGGACGTGAGCGCGACGCAGGCACACCGGCAGCCGTCACGCCACTAACATGTCTGCCACTCAATCAGCCGTCAGCAGCCGCCGCGCAAACCAGCCTTCCTTCCCGCCGCACAGGCAGCGCTCTGGGATGATTACTGCTGTTATTATTTAATGAGGAAAGCGATCTGGGCCCAGAACAGAAATCCAGCCAAACCTTAACAGCAACAACTACATTCCAGTCCTCACCACTCCTGCTCTGCTCCTGCAAATGGCTTGTGCTGAAAGAAATGGCGCTGCGATGCCCAGCCCAGGGCACCGTGCGGGGCCCATGGCACCGTGACACCCAGCCCAGCCTGGTCACGGGCTCGTTAGGTCCAAGCAGCTCGCCAGGCAGCCGGCAACACCCGTTCCACTGCCTCAGCCCTACTGGGAGCTGGCAGCCACTAAATCCTTGCCGGCACAAACGTGCTTCCGAGAGCAGGTTGTTGCTGCTTCCGCAGGCTTTTAAGAGACGAGTCCGCCAAGAGTTGTGAAAAGCCCTGGAGTGGAGTGACTCTCTGGGTCATCAGTGTTTGGGGGACCTGGCAGCCTCCACAGCTGATGTCCACGGGGATGGGGTTTGCAAAGAGCAGTTTCAGCCCCGGGGCAGAGGGGCAGGTCTCTCTCGTGGGCTCTGTGATCTCTAATCACAGCAATAAGGCAGCGCCAAGAGGGGAAAGTGGAAAAAAACCCCCAACAACACAGC
>WEIS01076763.1:0-12713 GCA_013389965.1 Todus mexicanus | reverse complement strand
CTAGAACAGAACTAATTCTGTCCCATGATTTTACTTTTCACAGAATCATAGAATCATTGAGGTTGGAAAAGACCCTTGGGATCATGGAGTCCAACCATCAACCCTACTCTGCAAAGTTCACCCCTAAACCATATCCCCCAACACCGCATCTAAAGGCCCTTTAAACACGTCTAGTGATGATGGTGGTGGTGATGATGGTGATTCAACCACCTCGCTGAAAAACCTATTCCAGTAGCTGACTCTTCTAAGAGTCTCCTAAGACTCAGTGTCTTCTAAGGAAGTTAACAGCAGATTTTCACAGTCATTCTCTGCTTCTAGCAGTGAAAATCCTCTGTGGTTACAGATACTACCAAGGATTGGTATGTGCAGAAAGGTTCTTGCTGATACTTGCTCCTGTGCAGACCAAGGTCATTGCTTAATCTTATGTGGCATGTTGGGGGTGCAGAAAGCAAAAGGTGGCACCTGCAGGAGAAACACCCATGACAGGTGACCCTGAACTGATGAACAAATGATTCCATCCCATGTGTGTCATACTCGGTATAAAGATGAGGGATCAAGAGGGTCAAGCCTCTTCTTCAGTGGCCAGTGTCCAAGAAGGACTCTGTCTATTATTCTGCTTTCAATCCTGATCTGTGTGTTCCTGAATCCAGTTAGGTGATGGAGTCAAACCTTGGTCTTGATCAGATGTGTGGAATCTTGAAGGAACCCACAAGTACGCTATTGCTGTGGGTACAGTCTAAATTATCAGTCTTGACTTCTCCACAGGAGTTAAAAGTGCTTACTGTGCTTGAAGAAGAACCATTGAATCATAGAACTGCTTTAGCTGATAAAGACCTTTAAGATCATCAAGTTCAACTGTTAACCTAACACTGCCAATCACTTCAATAAATCATGTCCCTTAGCGCCACATCTACACATCTTTTAACTACCTCCAGGGCTGGGTACACCACCCCCTCCCTGGGCAGCCTGCTCCAAAGTTTAACAACCCTTTCAGTAAAGAAGTTTTTTCCTAATGTCCAATCTAAGTCTCCTCTAGCATGACTTAAGGCATTTCCCAGAATATACTTAACTCAAGAAAGGATGAGGTTTGGGATCATCTGGGGAAAGGTACTGCTAAATGAAATTAGTTTCTCCTAAAGTTAGCTAGATGAAAGTGTACCTCAGCAAGAGTAGTTTGGGAGAGTGAGAAATAAATGAGATTAATACACCCTGGGAAAGTCTGCGACAAATCTTGTCCCATTTGTCTCACAAATTAGTGTTGGTTTAATACCACCCAAAAATATCATTCAAGTTCAGTAGCCAAGTTCAGTGTGACCATGACGATGGAAGGATCCTGGAAGAGGAAGGAAGAAATCCACCAGGTTACAATTACACATTATCAGCAGAGAAACCCAGAACATAACACATGGCAGGGGAATGCCATCTATGATTCCTAAGCCATGCTCCAAATAATATCGGAAGCACGCCATTTGGACAAAACTTGTTCCTTTATGCCCCTGAAGTTCTGGGGCAAAAACTCTGGTCTTCTCAATTGTGGTACCAGCCCATCTCTAGCTCTTTATGCTCAGTGCCAAGCAAATTAAACACTGAATTCACAGAACCATCTGTGCACAAAGTGAGGGGTGAGGGAGGCTTTCCTGTTCATATAAACTAGTTTTACACTAAATCTTTTCATTTGTGGATGAATGTGAAGTCAATTCTTATTACCATGGCTTTTAATTGGGCATTTTTGCCCCAAATTGGTGATAATAAAGCAGGCTTTCAATGTCCTAGGTACTATTCAAACACAGAGTAAGACAGTTTTTCTCCTTAGACTTTGTGTAATAAATCTTAGCTACATAGAGAGTTACAGAGCAGCCTATTCTGCCCTGGAAAATATGGAAATACAATTATGAGGCCGTATTTTCTCTACAATTAAAATCATGTAATTAAATCTCAGTGGCTTCCGTTTCAACAAATACAAGAGTTGAATTGCACAAACGTCTCATTCCCATGTTGTTAAAATAGAAGCTTTCCTATTTCCAGCTCAAAACATTATAAAATGCATTTTAAATGAAAAAAATCCATCATTTGCAATTAAAGCAACACTAGCATTGTCTCAAACCAGATAAGAATCATAGACTCATAGAATGGTTTGGGTTGGAAAAGACCTTAAAGATCATCTTGTTCCAACCCCTCTGCCATGGGCAGGGACGGGTCCCAGTAGACAATTTTCTATTCATTACAGATATTTAGAGAACCTTGTCATGATTCAGAGAAGGAAATTCGTGTCTCAGTCTCATTTAATGGAAAAACAAAAAGGTTCTCCTCTCCCTTTTATTCTAGATGTGAATATGATGGATATCCTCAGAATATCTCAGCACAGATGACTCTAATGATTAAATTGATTTACTGAGGGATATTATCTCTACCCAAAAATGTTTTCTCACTTACAAATCTTTGCACGCAGCTGTTCCTTCCTAGCTCTCTGATTTCTACCAGCATAGAATCAAAGAATCCTAGAATCACAGAATGTTGGGGGTTGAAAGGGACCTCAAGAGATCATCGAGTCCAACCCCCCTGCCAAAGCAGGGTCACCTTGGGCAGGCCACATAGTAACGCATCCAGGTGGGTTTTGAAAGTCTCAAGAGAAGGAGACTCCACAACCTCTCTGGGCAGCCTTTTCCAGTGCTCCATCATCCTCACAGTAAAGAAGTCTCTCCTCATTTTGAGGTGGAACATCCTATATTCTAGCTTATAACTGAATGCAGTAAGGGCGTAAGGTACAGTAAATCTTAGAAGTGCTGGCACTTCATATTATAGAATCATAGAATCATAGAATAATTAAGGCTGGAAAAGACCTCTTAGATCATCGAGTCCAGCCTGTGACCTACCATCACCACTCAGCTAAACCCTACCACTAAGTGTGGCATCCAGTCTGTCCTTAAACCCCTTCAGGGAAGGTGACTCCACCACCTCCCTGGGCAGCCCATTCCAGGGTTTTATCCTCCTTTCTGTGAGGAAGAGCTTCCGAATATCCAACCTAAACCTCCCCTGGTGCAGCTTCAGGCTGTGCCCTCTCGTCCTGTCACAAATTGCCTGAGAGAAGAACCCATCCCCCTCCTGCCTACACCTTCCCTTCAGGTAGTTGTAGAGAGTGATAAGATATTATCTCCTGCTTAGATTATTATTAATCAAAACAATGCTGAATGTACACATAATCCCAAACTCAGTTTCTCAACCAATTCAATTAATTTTGCGTCCAAAAGAAGGGCAACAAAGCTGGTGAACTGAGGCGTGAAAAACCTGCTAAACCCCCAAGAGCAATCTTGACATGTTACAACGTTAAGAGGTTTTGCTCTTCAAGTTGAGCTGCCTCTGATGATATTCCATGTCTTGTCTTCAGCTTCTGTCAGCTGCAAACAATCACGGGGTTGCTGCAGGATCGAGGAAAAGAGTTAAAATGTTCTGGGAGACGTTCCAAATGGAAATGGAAGGTTGGAGGGGAGGAAGGATTATGGTATTGACACTGTACCTGAAGACCATGGGTAGGTTTAGCCGGGTACATGCTACAAGTAACTGCTTGTGAACTATTATGCAGTGATTGAAATTACTCAAGGAGGGGTGGATTTTATTCATTTTCCTTTTATTCAGCTCCCTCTTACTCTGCTAAAACCCCTGGGTATGTTTCAAAGGGTAAGGTGTATTATAGCTATAACGATTAATCCATTTTATTTATTCTTTTCAATATCCAAACCTTTTGTCCTTTAGATATAGAAAGAAAATGAAGTCTGGGTTTGTTTCCTTTTGGGTTTATTTTTATTTGATGTATTTCTTAATATTTCCACATAAGTAAATGAATAAAAGAAGAAGAAAATATTATGGTAAAAGTTTACAAACCTGGTTCTTTCTGACTGAAAATAAGATATTCATTTTTCAGAGGGTGTTTTGAAGAATCCAAAGTTTTCTGATGACTTATTTTTTCAAAGGAAATCTGGGAGAAGAAAAAGAGGCACCATGGGACATTTTGAAGAAAATATTCTTGATCACGTCTTCACTGACCACAACTGGAAGTGAGACACTGAAGTCGGTGGTGTGAATTCCTCTCCTGTGGTGTGCTTGAGAAAAGACAGAAAAAACGTGAGTATTGCCTGTTGTTGTCAAACTGTAAAATAAAAGTATCTCCACTGATATGTACAAATGGAGCAAGTGGAGAGAAAATAAAAATCTACAGAGTAGAAGTATTCAGGGCCCTAATTTTGCAAGGATCGTGGGGCTTAGTGGAATATAATGAACCTTCTTTACATCAGCCTAATTCGAATCTACAGAAAAGAACAAGAGAGTAATCCCTATGTCAAAATGTATTAGACAAGGAGTAGTGAGTGAAGGCAAAACTTAGGGAAGCTCAAGCGATCAGAGGCTGCACTAACATGATGCGAGAGGGATTTCAGAGAGCCAGATGCCTGAGTATTTTTCAGAGTTTTATACTCATCTTGTAGATTCGTGAGAGCTAAAGATGAATAGGTAGAGGGTAATCACAGAATTACAGAAAGTTAGGGATTAGAAGGGACCTTGAAAGATCATCTAGTCCAATTCCCCCACCAGAGCAGGATGACCTAGATCAGGTCGCACAAGAACTCATCCAGGCAGGTTTTAAATGTCTCCAGAGAAGGAGACTCCACAACCCCCCTGGGCAGCCTGGGCCAGGCCCTGGCACCCTCATTGCAAAGAAGTTTTTTCTCATATTTAAGTGAAACCTCCTGTGTTCCAGCTCACACCCGTTCCCCTTGTCCTATCATTGGATGCCATCAAGAAGAATCTGGCTCCGTCCTCCCAACACTTGCCCTTTATGTATTTGTAGACACAAATGAGGTCCCCCCCTCAGTCTCCTTTTCTCCAAGCTCCAGAGCCCCAGCTCCCTCAGCCTTTCCCCAGCAGGGAGATGTTCCCCTCCCTTCAGCATCTCTGGGGCTCTGCGCTGGACTCTTTCCAGCAGTTCTGGGTCCTTCTGGAACTGAGGGGTCCAGCACTGGACACAACACCCCAGACGTGGCCTCAGCAGGGCAGAGCAGAGGGGGAGGAGAATCTCTCTTGACCTACTGATCACATCCTGTCTAATACACCCCAGGATACCATTGGCCTTCTGAGTCACAAGGGCACATCACTGGCTCATGGGCATCCTGCTGTTGACCAGTACCCCCAGGTAATCTAATGACTAGATTTTTCTCTCTTCTATGAGATGGACCCTAACAGAAACCATGGTTACTGGTCCTTTAGTAAAGTGTTGTAACGATTCAGTAAGCTTGGGGAAGACTTGAGATGCTCTGGAAAAATTCTACCTAAATAATGGAGCACGAACAAGAAAATAACCTAAGAAATCATCTCTTATTTCTCCTAAGTCAACATCAAAAGGGGACTTTTCAGACCACCTACTACGACACCTAAGATGTTATCACAGTTCAAGGATGTGTTAAGTAATCCAGATCTCCTACTGCCCCAGGTTCTGAGGGCTTGTGAGGTAACACAGGCAGCCAAGAGGAATAAAAGCTGCAGAAAAGCTCCCTGTTACAGGTCCCAGTGATGGTGTCCATCCACGTAAAACACCATAGTAGCTTGCCTTAAATGTGGCCTTCCATTTTTATAGGGATCCTGTTAAGTCACTAGAGGATAAAAGCAAGTCCCAGAGGTATTTATGAGAGTTTTTTGGATCCAGAGTGGGGTAAGGCCTTATGGTTTGCCATTCAAGTTTAGTTTCCCTTAATTGGATAAGATTAGAATAGGCTGGAAATTCACTATATCCCAAAGAATAATGCAATAGTCTGTTAAAAGGATCAATGGAATTCTTCTATTTATTTTGTCAACTAAAATTGAAGGCAAAGATATTTCATTTTTCTAATTGTTAACACTCTTCCAATGTTTGCCAGATGTGGCCTTTAAGTGAAGAAGTGGAAAATTTCCTTTAAAAAAAAAAGAAGAAAAATTAAAGACTGCCGCTGTACGATGTTCTGCAGAGCTGACTGCTCTGTTCCCACTTCTGTTTAGTTTGGATCTTCCTTCTTAGGCCTGTGTTTCTTCATCAGGTGCTTCCCAGTGTCCTTACCACTGGTGGGATAATCACTGAACATGCAGAAGCTCAAGCTGAAAGCTTGCCCAAAGAGGAGCTGGAGAGTCAATTCGGGGAATTCAGAACTGAACGTCGCTATATTCTCCTTCCAGTGCTGTTCCCGTGGCCTAAAGGAAACCAATTATCCAATGGCTTTCAAATGTAGATGTCTTATGGAAAGAAAGAGCCTCTTTATTTTGAACAACTAGACAAGCAGCCTGCCTTCAGCGCTGCAAAGGAGACACAGCTGCCTCTCAACTCCCAGGTGTGGAGTTTTAGCCTCTCTCCTTAATTCTCTTTTATTTCACAACACAAAATGACCAGATTTGATTTAGATAAAGAAGAAAGATAAGTGCGATGATTTAAACTTGAGCTTTCACTTGAAGAGGGATAGAGTTGGCTCTTCACAACCATCGAGCACTGGACTCCAAATGACCTATGCAAACAGAGAAAGGGTTGATGCTCAGCCGGAGTAAATCAGCACAGCTTCAGCAAAACTTCCTTCATTTACACCAGCTCAAGAGCTATCCCAGGCCTTCATTAATGGTCCCTCAGCTAACCCATTTGACCAGACAGAAAAACCACAGACACATCTGTTTCCTGCCCTCTATTCTTCAACCACCACACCCACTTTTATCTGCAGTGTGCTCCGTGGTATGACTCACTCTAAATACAGAGGACGTATTTTCTCGGTGCCTGCTAGCCTTCAAATTAAGAAGCAAGAGGTAAGTCGTTTTCAGGGGTCCCTGGTGGACTTTTGGGTGGAGGACTGGAGCTCCTTATGGTTTACTGTTGTGGTTTGTTGTTTGTTGTTTGGTTGGGTTTTTTTCCACAGTTGAAGATGTTATTACAGGAGTAATGGAAGAAAGTTGTTTATTAGTTGCGTGTATTTTACACTTCTAAATAGTGTTGAGGGCACTAGTCACAGGGAAGTCAGAGTCATACCTTTTGATGTGAAATAGCTAATAATAAAAAGTATAAATAATACCAGATACATTAGCTATGGATCAGCCAAGAGTAGTAGATCATGAGTCTTGCCTGCATTTCTATAGTCCTTTTGCGTGGTCACAGAACAAACAAAAGAAACATCCATCAGAGGGTTTGAGATGTCAAACCCATCGGAAAACCTGCAGCTCTCTCGCTTAGACTTTTGAACCTGACCTTTTTATTTTTCACTTGGCAGGATACGTTGCGTTTGGCAGGCTCCGGAGCACGCACTGCTCCTGCCCCAGTCCCCATACAATTAATGCTCAGGAACAAGTAGAGGAAAGAGGAGAAAAATTGAATCCATTAGACCACACCCATCGCTTTGAGGCCCAATCTCATGATGCTTGCCAGGGCAGAGAAATGATGTTGTGAGGGCCCAAATTTTTCTAAGTGCCAAGAAAACAAATCAAGGCACTAGACCCACATAAGGAGTATCAGTTATCCATCAGGAGAATTACTCAGACAGTGGAAATTTGGGGATACCCCAAGTCATGAATGGTCAACCTCGACCTATGGATGATGCTAAATCTGCAGACTGCTGTATCAGGGATTGCTGATCCGTTACAAATACTTCTCACGACATGAACAAGTTGTTCCAGAGAACTGAAATAACTTGTTTAACAGCAAACCCTGAGTGAAGCTGTTTCCACAGTTCAGGCACAAGAAACATCCCTGCTTGACAGAGACCAGCACTCAGCCTCACCACAAACCAGCAATATTAACACTTGCTCTCATTTCAGGGCATCTTCAGCAAGTCCTGATCTAGGTCTGTCCCTTTCCAAACTTCCACCCAGCAAAGGAGAACACTTTCTTCTTTCTCATTACTTCTAGCATCATTATCTCTTTCCTACTCTACAAACTTCACATTACATCACCACCAGCCTTCGGTGTAAAACTCCCTATTTGTGTTCATTAAGATTTTTTTACAATCTCCTTAACTATTGAGAAGAAATTTAATAACCTTCCTGCACTATATGAAGGTGGAGGAAGAATGGATTGACTTCAGGTGAAGGAAGAGGATGTGGTTACAACTCTAACAAGGAGTTGGCTTCTAATCTGGACCATGTGCACGTGGTCACTGTATGAACAGACCTCTCATGTAACCTAGAAACAGACTACAGTTTTGTGCCTTAACCTCTGGGTTACTCTTGTGTTATCTACTGTGATATGTGGGCAGCGCAG
This sequence comes from Todus mexicanus, assembly GCA_013389965.1. NCBI lineage: Eukaryota > Metazoa > Chordata > Aves > Coraciiformes > Todidae > Todus > Todus mexicanus. The sequence continues at coordinate 4,462 of WEIS01076763.1, read as the reverse complement.
TTCAGTCATCCCTGATGCTGGATGTGACTGTAATAAGCCAGGTGTATTGAATAAATGGTGATGAAACAGTGACTGCTGGATGGATTGATCCTCAAATCTGCCTGTCTAGCTGTAGGAAGGACACAGTAGTACTAACTAGGATCACAGAATTTATGCCTAGACAAAGCAGATCAAGACACAAGCAGCTTCTGTTCCAGTCATAGCTCCTCTGTTTGCCAGGTCATGTAGGGTACATCTTGAAGTTCCACCAGAGATGTGGTCTGCTCTATGTGTATGGATACACTATCAATGACAAACTCTAAACTCCTAAAACTAGGAACTCTAAACCATATCTAAACCATTTTCTCTTTTTATAGTTTGTCATAGAATCTTAGAACCGTTTTGACTGGAAAAGAGCTTAAGATCATTGAGTCCATCTGTTAACCCAGCACTGCCAGGGCACCACCAACTCAAGTCCCCCAGCATCACATCTCCATGGCTTTGAAATCCCTCCAGGGATTATGGGGTTTCCACCACCACCACCCTGGGCAGCCTGGGACAGGCCTTGACAATGGGGAAGAAATTGTTCCTCAGATCCAACCTAAACCTGAGGCTCAATGTGAGTCTCTGGCCTTATTGTCTGTTTCTTTGGAGAATAGACCAACCCCACCTGGCTCCAATCTCTCTGAGTTGTAGAGACCCAGAATGTCTGCCCTGAGCTTCCTTTGCTTCAGGCTCAACACCCCCAGGTCCCTCAGCTGCTCCTCCCCAGCCTCCTGCTCTAGCCCCTTGCCCAGCTCCGTTGCCCTTCTCTGGCCACGCTCCAGCCCCTCCAGGTCCTGCTGGGAGTGAGGGGCCCAAAACTGACCCCAGGATTCAAGGTGCAGCCTCTCCAGTGCCGAGTGCAAGGGGAAGCTCCCTGCCCTGCTCCTGCTGCCCACAGCAGTGCTGACACAAGCCAGGATGCTGGTGACCTTCTTGGCCACCTGGGCACACGTTGGCTCATCTCCAGCCAGCTATCCTAGTATGGCAGTTGCATTACTATGTGTCTTATGTAGATCACAAAAGCGAAGCTAAGATTTGCCAGAGGATGCTGAAGATGTCTACTCATTGTAATTACAGTTCTGTTGTCAGAGAAATATTCTTCTGCATTTGGATGACACACATCATGGGAGTTTTTCTGGTCCCTGCCTCTCCTTTTCCTTTCTGCTATCTCAGGAGTATAAAGGTCTTCTATTTTGGCCAGAAATTAAAGAGCGTTTATGAGCTACGTACTGATGTTCAGGGCAGGAAGCAGTATGTGTAATTTTTTCACATATGGTTGCAGTCCTTGGAGAGATCTCATTGATTGCTGTTCTGTACCTGCCCAGCCATTAAAGGTTGAACTAACCCATTACCACAGCCTTCCTTCCTGATTAGACCTTCTTACTCACTGGTAATGTCCTGATCTTACAACCTCTACTCCCTTAGGTAGTGCTGCTGAAGTTGCGTAAGAAAGGATTAGGCTGGGAATTGCTGGGCAAGTAGAGCCCTGGGGTTTGTCTTTGGACAAATGGGACATTTGAAGAGGAGTGTTTCATGGGAATGGGACTAAAATCTGCAGAGAGCCTCCCTTGTGTGAGTTAAAACATTGAGGTATTTCATTTTTCATGCACAGTGACATTTTAACTACAGTAGTGTGGCAAAGCTTGCTAATTATTGATTATTCATTCACAGCTTTCAAAGAGGATTTAATTTCCACTTTCTGTACTGTGAGTGATATTGGAAATACATCCAACTCCTCACCTTGCCTTTAAGCACAACCTGGTTGTCCCTCTTTATTATTACTGTGCTTCTTTTTTTCATCACATTTTCTGTCCTCTTAGATATAAATATTTGCCCAAACTTTTTCTGCAGCATTCCTTAAATTCCTCTCACCTGGAGAACCTTGTGTCATTTGGTTGAGGTTGGACAAGTCAGTATCTGGTTCGAGGTGCAAATGCAAAGTATCTTGATGACTTCTGTGATTCCTCAACATGACCTTTAGCAAAATTTAACTCAGAGGTAAAAAAGAAGTCTGATTTCTGTTCTCTCTCCGTTATCTCTGAATGTTGTTCCTAATGCATCGAATTTTGAGAAATCTTTACAGTCATGTGGCTGGAAAGCAGCAGGGAGAACAGGTTCTCTTTTCCTTTCTTTGCTCTTGCCTCCAACGCAGGTTGTAGGAAATACAATTTTTGGAAGATACTGTGACTTCTCTGAACTTCTTATTCTATCTTTCAACCCAGTGAAACTCACTATTTTCAGAGGACAGCTTTGCTCACATATATACAACTCAGAGAAGACTGTGAACATGAGTTCGAGTATAGACAGGTGTTATAGTGAGGTGCTGTCTGACACATACTGTAGCTTCCATATTAATCTCTGATATCATAATCTCTTGCAGCCCATAATTGGTCAACTCAGATAACTCCTAGTCAGGGTGAGTTTTTGCAAGACCTTTTTTGTCTGGTGTCAATCACAGTTTAAACATCTCCTCCTGCTTTCCTCTCTCTTGCCCTCAAGTCATCCCCAGAGCTCTTCCTGAACTACATATTTCATGACCAGGCAGTGAACCCAAACAAGGAACTGATCCAGCGGAAAAAATAAATTGTGAATTTTATTTCTTTTTTAATTCTTCTTTTTCCTAGGTTCTTTTTCAGCTGGATCAGTTCCTTGGCCAGGTTCAGTGAGTGGCCACAAAAACATTTGTGCAGACGAAGTGTGTGCGTGTCAGAGGGGGACGGGATGAGGTTATGGATACAAGATGCTGAAATGTAGTGATTTGGCCTACCAGCTAAAAGCAGGAACACAAAACACATAACCACAGTTTCCCTTACTTATCTGGGTGGCTTTCACATAAATGACTGAGGAACTGGAAGGTTTCAAAGCTATTCTGAAAGACCTGGACACAGAAAGACAGCGCCTAGAGTGAATGCACACATAGACGCACGCCGGCACAAACGCACAGTGTGATCCTTTGTTTCCACTGAAATAATACTGTGCAGAAATGATGAATATTTCCTTATCTTGGCTGCCTTCCTGCAACTAGGGAAAAATTGGCTGGTACAGAAGGGAACACCCAGGAAAACATTTAGCGTATAGCCCAGTTATTCACTCGTAACTGTATTACATGTTTGTTGAGATCAGAAAGGTTTCCTTCAAAGGTAGAAAATAACAGAATGAAGTCAAAATAATAATAATAAAACTGAAAAGAAATGTCATTTACTTTCCCTCATGCTATTGGGGTGGAAAAAGCCCAAGCAAACGACAATCAACAGGCTGCATCTATGAACAGAAAAGCAAAGAACTGAACAATACGTTCTTCCCCTTTCCATATATATTTTGTGAGCCAGTGCCAGGGATGAGGGAGCAGCCACTTCAGATTGAGTGGGAAGGGAGGGAAAAATAATATCAGCCTAATAAAAGCCAGTGGGGCTAGATAAATTACTGAGAAAAGGGAGAGGCAATTTCTGTCCATCTTAACGCCCACGTGCAATAGGGAACAAGTGAAAATCGGTCCTGGGAATAATTTATGGTTGCTTTTTCAAACCTATATCCAGGTCCAGGAGAGCCCACGTGCTAGAAATTTAATCAATAACAACCAAATTACCACAGAAATATTGTGGTAGAGGTGGAAAAAAAAATAATAAAATGGCTTGGGCATGAAAGTCATCTGCAGTAGACAGGTCAGACATTGGCAAGCACAGTTGTTCTCTGCTGGCATTTCATGGAAGCAGGAGGTCCCATTACAAAGATGTTCCCATGGCGACGAATACAACCTCAATCAGCACCATTTCTGCTTATCATTACTCAGTAGCCAAAGATTCACTTGGCAGGCAAGACTGGCAAGTTCATTGTAGAGCTACCCGTGGGTCTGAGCCTCTTGGTCCATTATATACATTCCTTACAATAAAGATCACTTCAGGAGGGCCACCTCCTCTGCAGCTCCAAGTCTTCCCATAAAAGCAGGCTCCAAGCAAATTTCATGCCCTAGTCCAAACTCTAGTTAGAGTGTTTTGGGTGTATGTGGTCTGAGCAGACCATAATGCTCAAGCAATTGAATCCACTACCAAATACCCAGAGTCTGGCTCATCCTAAGTAGAGTGTGAATCTTGCATCTTAGATGAGTCCCTCCTTCTTTCCCTCATCTCTTCTCTTCTCTTCTCTTCTCTTCTCTTCTCTTCTCTTCTCTTCTCTTCTCTTCTCTTCTCTTCTCTTCTCTTCTCCTCTCTTCTCTCTTCTCTCTTCTCTCTTCTCTCTTCTCTCTTCTCTCTTCTCTCTTCTCTCTTCTCTCTTCTCTCTTCTCTCTTCTCTCTTCTTTCTTTTTTTTCTGTTATTAGTTGTGATCATAGTGGTATAGCAATGGTGTAAATGATGTGATAGCTTCACACATTTGGACAGTCGTATAATTGTGTAGCAATTGTATACTTACAGGTAGAAAGAGAAGTACATGGGGGAGAAG
>WEIS01076759.1:0-16805 GCA_013389965.1 Todus mexicanus | reverse complement strand
TTTTTGATCCTCTGGCTCTGCTTTGGATGGGTGTGATGTGCTCCCAAAAGAACGAGGTGCATCGCTCCATAGCTGTGGCCGTTGCTTTGCCGCGTGGGCTCCACTTCGGCTTCTCTCGTGGGGGTTGATGCTGCTTAGTGACAGAAGGAGAGAGGCAAGAGGGGGTCGGAACGGTTTCTCAACTGATTGAGAAAGAATTCTAAGGCTAGATAGTTATCACTGAAGACAAGAAGCTTGAACAAAAAAGCTGGTATGAATGGAAGTGACATTCACTGAATGCAGAAGAGGGTTGAAGAGCTGGAAACCCCTGCAGTGGGTGGAAGGAAACGGAGTAGATACAAGAGCTGGTTTATTTCTGAGTTTCAGGCGATGCTTTTGAAAATATATTGCCAGCAAAGCTGCCATGAGTGGTTTTTGTAGTGCATGGAAGAGTGAATTTTCGATGAACTACCAGGCCTACGTCAGGAATGTGCGAGGCAGAGCAGGAGAAATAAGGGTGGCTGTTCTCCATGGAAATTTAGATCAAGTCTTAGTGATATCAGGCTCCTTCAGCAGAGCTAAACTGGGTGGCTACTCAGCTCTTGTGTATTTGCAGCAGCTTAATTCCTGGTAGAGCTTTCCCTGGGAGTCTGTTTACACTGGTGTGCCAGTAGGATCAGAACGAGCCTCCTCGATCTTTACAAAACAATGACTTCAGTGGTGGAACAGCATTCTGTCCTCCTCCTCTTCCTCCTCCTCCTCCTCCCAACTCCTCCAGACAATCAGATGCTATTACTCATTGCTGCTTTCTGAAATTGGAAAGATACAGATGGTATCATATTGTTTGGAGGCCACCACAGATAAGTTGTGAGGAAAATTCTTTGGTGCTAGTGATCTCTAGCCCAGCTCTTCTAACTTTTAAAATCTGTTTATTCAGCGAAGGCGAAAGAAACCATGGGGCTTTTTCATTTTCATTTAGAAACCTCACTGCCTCTCTGCCGTTGCCATTTAAAACTTCGTTATGGTCAGAAAAAATGATGCTATGAAAAATAAATGACCTGGGGAGCACCGTAAATTTTACTTGCTCTCCTCAAGACTCCCAGATCAAATTTGCTCTGCTCACAGATCCAAAAGCTGGCTGTGCAGGCTGCCAGTGCTGCNGTGATTAAAGGCCGTGCTGAGACAGGAGCTGTGAACCTAACGCACACCTGCGTACGCGGACGTCCGAAAGCGATGCACGAGCTGGGCTAAATGGAATTTGCGATGGCTGTTTCTTGTCCAAACCTTGCACACCAGTTCTGCAGGGACCACGTCTGTACAGTTCCGATCACTGCTTGAGTTTCACACCGGCGGAGAGTTCGCCGCAGGAAATCCTAAGGGCGCTACCCCGTTGACCTTACAACAGCAACTGGGAAGCGCCTGCCGTCTTCCAGTGCCGTTCCTGAGCTGCGTACAGCTGATATTATGAAGGAATTGGTAGCCTGACAACAGCTTTACCCTTTTTGTGGGGATTTTCCCTTTTTTTTTATTACTCAGGCCTGACTTTATTACCACCGGAGCGAGTAGACAGGATTCGAGTGAAGAAGCAGGTTTAATGAAGCAGGTTTAATGAAGTTGTGAGAATGGTTGTGTGGCTGGGTGTGGATATTATGACTTTAGTCTAGATAAATAGTTCAAATAGTACCCTCGAAATCATTTCCATCACTGGATGTGTTCAAGACCAGGTTGGACGGGGCTTGGAGCAACCTGGTCTAGCGGGAGGTGTCCCTGCTTATGGCAGGGGGATTGCAACGAGATGACCTTCAAGGTCCAACCCAAACCATTCTAGGGTTCTGTGATTTCTAAGTACCCTAAGGAGGGTATGGCCAGGAAGCCCTGCTAAGAGGCCATCTCTGTCTTTACTGAGCTTTTCCTGACTCAACCAGAAAAATCAGTCGCTGCTTTGCATGCTTTTTGTACCCCAAACCTCCCTTGCGATGCCTCTTCTGCCCCATTCCCAGCAGACTAAAAACATCTTCACGTTTAGGGTGAATTTACTGGTTATAGTCTGTGCTGAAAAGAAACTCGTCGAGCTTTTCAATGTGGAAATAGGTGCAGGAGAGCTGCGATCATGGGCTAGTGACACACGCAGAATTCACCCAAGTGATGTGAGAAGCTGAGCTTTCTATCCAGAGCAGATCAGCTTTGCCACCAGAGGCCAGGAGCTCAGCTGGAGGAAACTGGAATGGCTTTAGTTCTTTTTTTTTTTCTTTTTGATTTTTAATTGTCTCCTGGGCTGTTGTGCGTGGTGACAGCCTAGTGCCCAAATTACGCCGGCTGGCTGCTGGTCCTCCCCCTTTGCCCACCAACGATCAGGTGGGAAGACCTTAAATGTTCGCGAGAAGTTTTGTTTCGGTTCATTTTCTGAGCCTGTCTCCTTGTGTTACGCAGTAGAACATGAGAATTCTTGTTCTATTCATGCGTTAAGGATGGATCGCTGTATTTTGTAACCAAATAACAGAGGAAAGTGAAGCAGCTGTGACAACTTAAGCATTGAAAAATCATAAATCATCTTCCCTTTCCCTTGTCCCCCAGAAATCATGAAAAATAAATGCGAAGCCCTTCAGGAGATATTTTTATGCTTTTCATTCTTTGTAGCTGGGAGGCTTAAAAAATGTGGTGCTTTTGACATCATCACAAGCCTGTGGAATTGGGGGGTTTTAATAAATAATGAGCGCAATTAAAATGGCAAGAGATAACGCTAAAGGAGCCTTAGCAAGAAAATAGCATCACAATCCTGTTGCTCCACAGACAAAGACAAGCGTTCATAAGCATCTACTCGATTTCTGATGGAAGCGGCGATAATCGGTGGGCTTCAGCTGATGAACGTGTCAGGCTTCTACCAAAATTATACTTATCTAATAGGCGCAAGTACCTTTGTTTTGTTTCCTTCATTCCGTTCCGTTGGTTGCAGATGTTCTGGGTTCATTAGTATCGAGCCACGTTGCTTGAAAGCTTCTATCTACCAATTTTTCAGCAGATAAATCCTATCTTTCTAATTTCTGCCTGGTTTCTTTCATCCTCTGGACCATGCTCCAATTATACGGGATATTCTCAGCTGCAGAAATGTTCTTAATCTTGACTTCACCACTTGCAGATGGGATGGTTCCTACGTTGGCATCTCAAAGCTCAACTTTCACCACCGGCTGGAGGAATGATTGTTGCTTCTGGGCTGCGCTCTTTAATTTTGCTTTGCTATTTATTTGCCTTTGGGAAAACCCAGTTAAGTTGTGTACCAAGAGAACCTCCTGGAATCTTTCTCCAGGATAACACGGGATATTTGACTCGGCAAGCACCGTGTCTAACCTACTCCAGTATTTCATCCTTTACCCTAGCCAACTGCTGTTTACAAAACAACCATCTGGTTAATGTAGTTTATGCACGCAAATGACGTGGCATGGTCTGAATTAGAGGTGGAATTATCATAGAATGGGTTGGGTTGGAAGAGACCTCCAAGTTCATCTAGTCCAACCCCCCTGCCATGGGCAGGGACACCTCTAGCTAGACCGGATTGCTCAAAGCCCCATCCAATCTGACCTTCCTCCCTTAATTGTGTTGATTTGTTCAATCCAGAATTCACTGAGAATAACATACGTGAACAAATCTTTCAGGAGAACTTCCATGGTAGACACCAAAGTTTCATCGTAAGGTGTTAAGCAACAAATGTCACCTCTTCCCATTTGACCTCTCAGTGGCACCCAGGGACTCTTCGCACAGAAGCTTTTGACTTCATACAACCTCCTTCAGCAAACCTTGGAAGTTAACTCTCTTATCATGTGAGGGATGCAAGAGAAATAGCTTATGTACTTTGGCTTGAAGAGCTTTTTAACCTTTCTCCTTAAGGTTAATCAGGCCCATTAGCAGAAGTTAATTAAAGTAATTAGGTTAGTTAGCATATTCTCCTTAGCCTGTGCTGAAAGTGTGAATTTAAGGACCACGGTAAATACGCCGAGATGAATGAGAATATTCTGCTGTTGTTTATTCCCTGATATTCTGGAGAGGTGATGGGTGCCTCATCGCTTCTCCTCCAGATGATTCTTTCTCAGATGACTTTATCATCAATATTGTAAGCAGCCGTAAACTGTTCTTTGCCGACTTCCTTCGCGCATTAAACTTTTATCCTTTTCATTACACCCTGCCTTTGAGAACTGGTGCCCTTAAGAATCTGTTGGTGAAAATAGAAGTATTTTCCCCCTCCTCCCCGGAGGGAATTTCGTTGTGCTCCGTCCAAGGAAGATGTTTAAAGATCTTCTATGCCATTGCTTCTGTTTAGTCTTACAGCTTGTCTTGAGCTGTTCCGACATCTACTTTTGGAGCTGTTATGTTTTGGCTAGTAGCTATTTTCTCATCGACTCCTCGCTCAGCCTCTGACATCTCTGGACAGTCAGACTGGATACACTTCAGCTCGTATCTTGTCTCAGATGAGGGAGCGTGTGCTGGAAAAAAAACCCCAGATTTTTCTTTCATGCTTTTTTTTTTCCTTCAGACAACACAGATCCAATTTCCCACCTGCTGTTTCCATATCCAGTAGAGCAGGGGGACAGAAAATGTTCCCAGGTCTTCCCTCAAAAGGCTTTTTTCTTACTAAGACCTTGAAACATCTCCTGTCTCACTTCTGCATCAGCTCCTCGAGTCTGCTTTCACAGTACCACCACCCAGGTGGGAAAAGACCTAAAAGATCATCCAGCCCAACCTTTAACTGTAATCTTTATCACTCCTAAGACATATCTCTAAGCATCTCATCTACATGCTCTCTACAACTATCTGAAAGGACATTGTAGAGAGGCAGGGGCTGGTCTCTTCTCACAGGTCAATAATGCCAGGACAAGAGGGAATGGCCTGAAGCTCCACCAGGGGAGGTTTAGGCTGGACGTTAGTAAGAATTTTTTCTCTACAAGAGTTGCCCAGCATTGGAACAGGCTGCTCAGGGAGGCGGTTGAGTCACCACCCCTTGAAGTGTTTGCTCTGATGCTTGCCGTGACTTCACAGAATCGCAGAATGGCAGGGGTTGGAAGGGACCTTGAAAGATCACCTAGTCCAACACCCCTGCCAGAGCAGGATCACCTAGAGCAGGTCACACAGGAACATGTCCAGACTCCCAGAGTTTACATTCTGCTCACGAAGAAGCTGCTGGTCCTCAGCTCTCTGTCAGTATCCGGCTGGTGACCATCATCTGGGTTTCCCTGGGCTTTTTCAGGATGTTGGGGGGTCACTGAATGACCCTTTTGCCACGTGTGTTGTCAACACGGCTTATCCAGCGCTGCTCCAGCACCACATTGCCTGTGAGAGCATCTCGTGTTCCCCCTGAATATATTGATTTTGGCAGGGTTTTTTCCCTATTTCTTCCGTAGTCTTTACAACCGATAAAGTTCTAGAGGGTTATGTAGTTTGTTTGCATCTTACCTTTCTCTAGGCAGGGTCTATGCCAAATACTGAAGTTGGCACGTTCAGATAATCATTCATTCCCTAAAAAGCTCTTCTTCTCTTAGCATCTGAGCCCATCATTTCTTCCCTTCTGCTTGCCCCATCCCCAACGGTGTCACTTTGAGGTGAAAGGTAATTTGAAAAATGCAGATACTTTTTTTTTCCTTTCTTTTTTCTCTTTTTTTTTTTTTTTCAAGCTGTGAATAACACCTTTGGTTGGATCTCCAGAGATTCATGATGTGGGAGGCCGGGGTTACTCGAAGTGAATTAGAAAAAGATGCAAAGTCGCGGCTGCGAACGCTTGCTGATGCGCAGCTCATGCATACCAAAATATGCCCTTAACTACTTCCCCTGGCGTTGCTTCGCTGCTCCCGAGTTCATGGCAGCAGGCAACTGAAACCCGACAATTTCCATTTGCATTGCAGCGCCTGGGAAAGGTGAGCCTGCTCCTCCTTGAAAGATCTTCGGAGGCGAAATAGAAAAGCAAGACAAAGCGGCAGCTGAAAAGGGGAGAGCGAGTCCATTTTGTAGATTAGTTAAACCCCAGGCAAGCTGCAGAGATCTTTGCAAGGCTTAAGGCTGGGTGCTTGCCATCCAATTTCCAACCTGTCCTCAATTAGCTTTACCCCTTATCAGTCTAGAGGTCTCTGGCTTGAATAGAAATTGTCTGTGCGTCTCCTGGCGATTGCATATTGGAGCTTCTGGACCAGTGTCTCCCAACTTTTACCTGGGTTTTTCACTACTTGGGTGAGAAGTAATCACTTTTGCGTGCTGTAAAAAGACTGATGAGAAGTTCTCGCACTTATATAAAGAAGCTGTTGGTTTGTTTGACCTTGAAATGTGAAAAGAGTTGGGCAGAGGCAGCGTGAAAGGAGTGCAGCTGCACTTTGGTCCCTCCTCTCCCTTTTCCATTGGAGTTGGCCAGTGTAGTGGGTGGACCCTTATCCCCAAGGTCCTACCCTGCTTGTGTCACCACCGTCTGTGCTGGTCTTCTCTGGTACCCAAAGGATGTGACCCAGCACTTGGATCCTGCCAGACGTGGGTTGATGGTGCTGTGGAACAGAAGCCCCTTGCTAAATGGGTGCTGTGGGTTGGGCGGCATCTCCATTCCTCTGTTGGGCTCACATGCAGACCTGCCTGCCCTCAAGCCTGGCTCCACTGAGTGGAGATCTCCTGAGATACTGCAGGCAGAAGGCTGTGATTTGAGAGGTCAGTCTTAGAAAGAAGGGATAGGCTTGGAAGCAGATTTCAAACACCCCGTCTTCCCTTCCTGATGGAGAACTTCGGAGGGGTATCACGGAAACGTGCTGCTGTCCTACCAGGGTATTTGTCACTGACTTCAATCTTGACTTGTCCCTTTCTTTGTTCTACTCTGGGCTGCTTGGAAGGTTGTTTTTTTGTTTGCTTGTTACTACTGAAGCAAAATACCTTTGGAATAATGTGGTTGGACCTCCCTTTGTACGGCAATTGGACGTCAGCAGCCTGAGAGCTGATGGGAAATGCCCAGTAACCAAGTTTGAGTCACACAAGCTCTTTTCTCTTTGCTAATCTACCTGTTACCGACTCATTTTAAGTAAATCTCTCGTCTGATTTCTCATTAATCACTGGATCAGGACATCTGCCCACTTGTCCTGTGGACAGTCTACTGTGTTTTGGACTTGATGGTCTTAGAGGTCTTTTCCAACCTTAATGATTCTATGATTGATTACTTCCATCACAGAAATACATGAAGACCTTTATTCTGGAAAGATTCTCTGCCAAGTAATGTGGAAATAACCAGTTGCACAGAGCGAAACCATGGTTAAAGCTTTTCCTCTGAACCTGCCTGCTTAGATCCTGGGAATGTAACTTCAAAGGCTCTCAAAGAAGGGTGGAATTTGGGTGGAAATTAGATGCCTTCTGCTATATAGGAGCTCAGAGACAGTGTTCGCTCCTTGATCTTAAAGTTATGGAAGTTCCTGCAGGTTTTCCCCTCGTTACAGCTTGAGTTACTAAAAATGGAATGTGAAGAGCTAAAAATGGAACGTGAAGAGCTAAAAATGGAATGTAAAGAGCTAAAAATAGAATGTAAAGAACTAAAAACGGAATGTGAAGAGCTAAAAATAGAAAGTAAAGAACTAAAAATAGAATGTAAAGAGCTACAAACGGAATGTAAAGAACTAAATATGGAATGTAAAGAGCTAAAAACAGAATGTAAAGAGCTAAAAGTGGAATGTAAAGAGCTGAAAACGGAATGTAAAGAACTAAAAATAGAATGTAAAGAACAAAAAAAAAGTTATTTGCATAAAACATTTTGGAGAGCTCACAGTGCTTTAGAGAGCAAGGCAAGTGGTGGTGTTCATACTTATAATTGCAGGAAAAATTAAGAAAAAAAGGGGGATAGCAGACCTTGCTTGAAGTCTTATGAAGATAGAGAACTAAAACCAAGTGTTAGAGTCCAGGTTCAACTCTTCCATTGAATCCTGGTTCATCTCCAGGGAAAGCTCAACTCGATAAACCACGTAGAGCTGAGGTCAGCCCATCAGTTGCCTCCTCAACCTCGAAGAGAGTGGTGAAGATTTTCCCCAAAGTACCCAAATATTCAATGCAAGTAGCAAGAGTAAAATCCAGGAGGAATAATAAATGAGTCAAGGATAAAGGGACAAAGTTAGTAAATTGCAATCGTTATTCAGGGATAATATTTCTTAGTGTCCAAAGAGAATATTAAACTACTGCCGAGGAAGAAAAAAAAATAATAATCGCTAAGCAGGAAAAAAAAAAGTTATTAAGAAAAGATAATGGAGGGAAGGGAATATTATGCTGATTCTCCAAACAGTTATGAATGAATATAGATCCAGGGTCTGTGATAAAAGAAACACATTTCCCCAAAGAGAATTGGAGAAAAAAAATAAGTCGTTGCTAAACACTGATCTGTCTTTCAAACACCGCGGACCAAAATAACCCACCTTTTCAAGTTTGCTGTTGATAACTCCTAATGAGAATATTTGAGCTGTGAAAACATTTTGAGATTTCCATCTTGTCATATGAGAGCAATAAATCAAAAAGATGGGACAGGCACGCGCTCGGCGAGAGGGCCCCGAATCAGTCACTTAGCACTTAAAAACATAAAAGCGCCCAAGAAAAACCTGCCGTCTGCATCGTGTTTAGAATAGATCAAATGTTTCTCTTTTAGAACAGTAATCAACAAAATTGTGGGAGCAGCTCCTTTGTGGGAAAAAAAAAAAGCAAGCTCTGGAATTAGAAAATCAAATGGTCTCTTAATGCTGCTTGCGATAAGTCAGTCGACTGCGTTACCAAGATGAATTTTGGATGAAAGTTGGACTAGATGAACTCAAAGGTCTCTCCCAACCAAAGATGTTCTGGGATTCTTTGATTCTGTAATTTTAGGAAAAACCAAACAACCCTCCAAAAAAAAAATCAGTCTTGCAAGTTCCAGCTCCCCCGTGAAGCTCAGGCACGTAGCGTTTCCCATCTGGTTGACGGACGTGCTTCTAGCTCCAGTGAGAGGTGGGCACCAGAACCTTAAGGTGGTGGAAGGGTCTGGGGTGATGTCTATTCTGCTGTCAGCCTGACATCTGGCTGAGATCAACCCCTTCTTAATTTCAGTTTCGGATAAACTCGAGACTATCTCTGCGAGCTGCAAGTGCTGGGTGATCAATCATCGCCTTCGCTCTAGGGTAGCGCACTAATGACTTCGACTTGTGGAGGAGCAGCAGCTGTTCATCGGCTCTGCCCTCGGGGACTTCGGCATCACTCGGAAAAAGGCAAAAAATGTGTCGGGAACCTCTTTTTCTGACCCTTTTGGACCAACAGGGGTAGTTAATTAGATGGTTCAGAGGGTACGGCCCTCAACAGGGTATAGGAACTGATACGAAGGTTTCTCTGTTCCCCGGTGTTCTCTGAGTAGCTCTGAGTTCATAGAATCGTAGAATACCAGGTTGGAAGGGACTTCAAGAACCATCTAGTCCAACCTTTATCACTTTTCTTTCTCTTATTCTATCCATAATATGTAAAAACTGAGTCCTGTGGATGCAAATCTGAAATAAGAGAGTTACCTTTTAATTAATTAGTATCTAATTGGACTAGATGACCTTTAAAGATCCCTTCCAACCCACACCATTCTATGATTCTATGGTCATTCTAACGTAAAGCTCCTGGTTTCTTTTGGGTTTGTGGGTTGTTGGGGTTTTTTCAAATTATTTCCTTTCGGGTTGTGGTCCTTCACTGCTTAATTCCCGTTAATTCTAGATGCCAGCTTTGCATATTCCCAAGGTGCCAGCTCCAACAACAGCAGTCCCACCGCTTCCCATTAACCGGGGTCGCACAGATTGCTGGCTGCAAGAGCGTTTGCCAATTTTAGGTTTCAGGACAATCTGCACGCTCCTTTTTGGATATTGTTATGCTGCTCACGCGAAGCGTTTTGCATTGCTCTGATAGCGGTGTTGGGTTGTGTGCTGATAGACATCCCGATTTCTTTCATACTTCAGAATTTCAGTGTAGTTTTTCAAGTGTGATTTATGATTCACCCGTTGGTTTTGGCTCCGGCGTAGGATGGGTTTGAGTGTCCTGCTTGATGGAAATGAAGGGAAGGGTTAACTGGGAATGTTTAGCTCTCAGCCTGCTCAAGCTTTGGAACAATTTACGGGAGATGTGCTTTTTTAAACTGGCCCAGCTCTCTCAGCCTGGTGTATCAGCTCATCTTCAATCATCTAACAGCCCAATCACTGCAGCCAAATTTCCTCAGCTCCCAAATGAGACCGCTCTGGCCATGGACCCAGGGTTGTCTGGTTCCTTATCTGGTCTCCTCAATTTGTGCTGGTACAGCAGCAAAAAGCATTCCAGACAGCGGCATCATTTCAAGCTGCACCAGGGAAGGTTTCAGCTTGACATTAGAAACAATTTTTTCACTGAAAGGGTTGTCAGGGATTAGAACAGGCTGACCAGGGAAGCAGTTGAGTCACCATCCCTGGATGTGTTTAGGAGCTGTGGAGATGTGGTGCCTGGGGACATGGCTTAGCGGTGGACTCAGTAGAGTAGGGTAAATGGTTGGACTCAATGATCTTAAAGGTCTTTTCCAACCTAAATGATTCTATGGGTTTTATATGTGAAACTTCAACTTCTAATTGACCTATGTCATCCACCGAATGTATTCATTGCTTGCAGAGCTTGGTTGACGTGGTTTCCACCGTTGCCATCCACATCTGTCCTTCAGTGGAGCTACACCAGCAATAGGAACCATACGGTAGTGTGTTCACATGACACTAGGAAGTGGTCACATGGTACATTTTCCTCTCAGGCTATTTTTACTTGCCCTCTTTTCTGGGTTTTTAAGAGTTTAGGCTGCACTAGTAGCTATAAAAAAGAAAATGGGTAGTTAAAGAAACCAGCAAGTCCATTATAGTAAAAGTAAGGGTGTGGTTGGTCTTATATTTGTCTCCGAGATCCTACAAACTAGGAGTATCATGACTCAACTCTCTCCATATATTGATTAGCTGCTGTTGGGTGAGATGTTTAATTAACGTTAACCATCAGGGACTAGTGCGAGCGGAAAGACACCTTGAAGCGCCGCCGGTTTACACGTGGCAGGAATTTGAAGCTTGGGTTAGTAACGACCTTTTCCAGTAGACTCTACCTCCAGAAATATGAAAAACACAATAAAGCAGATGCTTGGCTGTATAAATGGGATCTAACTTCACGTCAGCTGAGCATCTGGTGTGTTCGCTCCCCGCAACCTGTTGAGAAGCAAACTTGAGGGAGCAATTTATGCTAATCCTTTCTGCTGCTTGCCGGAGGCTTTTCCAGCCGTTCTGTTGGCAAACGAGATGCACGGGGCGAAGCATCCGGTTGAATGGGTCTGACAGCGAAAGGTAGAGCAGAGATCTTGGCTTTGTCAGCTGGGATCAGAGTGATCCAAGATGGCACTGATGTATGTTGGAAAGGGAATACTGAACCACGGTGCTCTTGGGCCACCAGAATTTCTTCAGAGCAGACCTTGGCTCTGAGGTCTCCAATCTTATCTCAGCTAAAGAACAATGACTAGCACTAGAACGAGAGGTAACGGGCTTAAGTTGTGCCGGGGGAGGTTTAGGTTGGATATTAGGAAAGGTTTCTTCATTGAAGAAGTGGTTAGGCCTTGGACCAGGCTGCCCAGGGAAGTGGCGGAGTCACCATCCCTGGTGGGGTTCAAAAACCGCGTAGCTGTGGCCCTTCAGGACATGGTTTAGTGATTAAGATAATGTTTAGTAGATGGTTGGACTTGATGATCTTTGAGGGGCGTTTCCAACCTTGATGATTCTATGACTGTTGGTGACCTCAAGTTTTAGCCGGCCTTCTTTTGAGGTATCATTTTGCAACCCTTATTTTGCAACCATCCTTTTGCCACCGTCATCATTTCTCTTGCTTTTTTTGGACTCGTTGGTGGAGCAGCTTGGGGCAGGGTGATGTTGGAACCAAACCCAACGCTCTCCGCGACGCCTCTCGCTGCTAAATGTGTAAAAGGAGATTTCATTCTCCTGGTTATCTGGCAGATGCAGAGGGTTGTTATTGCTTTCAGGAATTAAGTAATCCTAAAGGTTAAGCCTGCAGGGTGTTCTCAGCCCTGCAAGAATTAATATGGTGACATTTAACTGCTATTAAAAAAAAAAGTTTTCTTCCCCCCTTCCCCCCCACTTGCTTTTTAGTTGAAAAACCAGTGTAGTTTTTGCGTGCTGGTGCAGCAGTGGCCATTTAAAATATATCAGCAGATCCCACCACTGTCACTGTCACTTCTTTGGCTAATGCAGAGACAGATTAGGGTTATCTCTGCGACCACAGCATGGCAACAGTTGACACACGCTGACTTTTTAATGGCCACTGTATTAAGTCTGCTGCGCGGAGCCCTTTCCCCGCAGATACAGAGAGGTGGGATCCTCAACAGACGCCGACTTCCCCACCGAGGATGTCACAGTTCTGTATTTTTTAGCTAATTGGGGATTTTTCACTAGCTTAGATCCCACATCCACTGGGAAGTCTGTGTTGGATTCCTCAAGCAAAAACTGGACCCTTGGTGTATAAAATCTGGATGTGATTTCATTGATTTTCAGAACCCGCCTGGATGTGTTCCGGAGTGATCTACTCCAGGTGGTCCTGCTCTGGCAGGAGGGTTGGACTAGATGATCTTCAGAGGCCCCTTCCAACCCAAACCCTTCTAAGATTCCCTGATTTCTGCTGTTTCCTGGTGTACAGAAGGGAGAGGAAGGATGGAATATAATCAGTGGCTGTTTTAGATGGGTGTCCACACACAGGCAGCATTTTGCTACTCCAGTTAGAATTATTTTAATTAATTATTGGGAAGATACAACCATCCAGAAGCCAAGTTCTGATCGACTTGCGCAGTTTTCTACAGCAAACAATTTTATACGATGTTTCTGTTGTGATACGATTTACATATGATATTGCATTATACCTGTGTGATTAAAAACGCCTCTTCCATTTCAATGAATTTAAAACAGTTTCAATTATATCAAGCCATAAGGAAAATAAACAACCTGTACAACACGTAAGGTATAATATAGATTTTGCATTTGCTGAAAAGATAAGTCACCTTTCCTCCTTTACCCCTGTGAAAAGATCCAGCCCAACGAAGTGCCTCCAAATATACGGCTGCGTGTTAGAAGAACTAATAATGCCATCGATTTTGGTTGGTTAGGAGAATTAAGATTTGAGATGGATCACTATTGACAGTAGGGTACCAGAGGGGAAAGTATTAGTGATGTCTTTGTCAACCCCTTTTTGCCAAATATCTATCACGTTTTTTGTACCCGATTCTTTTGGAATTGTCATAGCTTATTTCCTCTTATTATCTAAATCGAGTCTCTGGAGAGTAGCTTATCCCAGCTTTGATCCATTATGTTGTTTACTCTTGTTTCACAAGCCATTAGGGATGCTCAAGGATGTAAAAGAAGATATCCATCAGGCTAAATCTTACATTTGCTGCAGATGTAGCCTTGTCCTGATCGCCACGGCTGGATTTCCATGTCCAGATGGAGTCCTCCTTGTGCTAACAGAGCTCCTCTCTCTTGCTGATGAGTATCAGTGGGTTAGAGCAGTGGCTACTTTCATTACTGGTGTCTGGCAGGTCTTAGCAAACCTCCACACTTCTGCTTCTCACCTGTAATTTTCTATGAATTTTCTGAATTTTCTATGCGAGGTGTTTTTTGATGGTCGAGAAGCCTTAGGCTTGAGTCTCTCTCACATGTTACTCCTGACCTCGTTAGGTTAGGGTGTCTCTGCTTTGCTCTCTGAGCTCAACCTGAGCACTTGCTTCTTCCACAGCACTTCTGCGAGAGAATTTGAGCCCTGAGCAGTTCCTTGGGGCTTTGCCAAAGCTCTGCCTCAGGCTCTGTGCCGTGAACTGGTCCAGGTTGCCCAGGGAAGCTGTGGATGCTCCAGCCCTGGATGTGCTCAAGACCAGGTTGGACAGGCCCTTGAGCAACCTGCTCTAGTGGGAGATGTCCCTACCCATGGCAGAGGGATTGGAACGAGATGATCTTTCAGGTCCCTTCCAAACCAAACCATTCAGGATTCTATGATTTGTTGCTGGTATGAAATGGGGCAATCCCTGTGATGTGCTGGGACAACACTGCTAAGTAGGAGCTCCAAACTCGAGCTCTTACATGTGAGGTTATTCCACCAATTCCACTAAAAAATTGAAAACTAGAGCAAAACCATGTACTTCGAGCTGGTATTCTGTATTCTTTTCCCCTTCTAAAAGCAGAGCATTATTTAAAGCGTAAGCCCCAA
Source organism: Todus mexicanus (assembly GCA_013389965.1). Classification (NCBI taxonomy): domain Eukaryota; kingdom Metazoa; phylum Chordata; class Aves; order Coraciiformes; family Todidae; genus Todus; species Todus mexicanus. Next base: position 2,582 of record WEIS01076759.1, on the reverse strand, counting down.
AGCACCCGTGTGTTTTGAAGAAGGGAAGGCCAAAGGCTGTGGCCGTCCTGAGGATTCCGAGGGCGTTCGCTAAGCTCCCAAAGCCCTAAGCCAGCTCTTCCCCGAACCATTTGCAACCAAACTGCTCCCCTGCAGCGCTCGTGAATTCAATGCCATAAATGGTTAGGAGCGCCGTAATATCATTTGTAAATGATGTTGATTTACTCATTCCCGAGCCTTTTTTTGGAAGTCAATAGATCGTGTTAATTTTCGCCAACTAGCTCGACGTTCAGCGCAACCGGCCCAACACTCCATTTAAATATACATGCAATTAAACTAATGATGTTTTAGAGCATCCGAGATAACAACACATCGCAAGGACAGCTGTCCAGAAGCCTTCATCTCGGTTCGCATTCCGCGCCGCTACACAGTTGGCTGCTTTGTTTTTCTTACCACCGGTGGAAATCAGTGACTTTGCTGCCTCGCAAACAGCAGCAGCCGCCCCCAGCTCAAGGCCGGCGATTAGAGGAGGAAACCGAGGCCGTGGTGCAAATGAAAAGCTCTTCAGGTGTAAAACTCAACGAGATGGTGTAAAAGAGACTCTGGGGTAAAGGAGAATCGGGCCTTGTAATAGCCCCTGTAATTATGCAAATTGATATTGGAGAAAGGGGGCTGTTAATTGGGAGTGCTAAACAACGTTTTAATAATGCCAGGTCATTAATCTGTGTGGGAGTCAGTTCTGTCAGAAGACTTATTATGGGCTGAGGAAAAGAAACATGCCAACACCTTTGTATTTACGGATGTTAAACTTGTTTCATATCAAGGATTTACCAGGAAGGGATTCTCCTCGCGTGGTCTCGCAATCGCATGAATTTTTGCTTCCTCTGCTCTGAATCCTAGAATGGTTTGGGTGGGAAGGGACCTGTAAAGCTCATCTAGTCCAACCCCTCTGCCATGGGCAGGGACATCCTTGACTAGAGCAGGTTGTTCAGAGCCTCGTCAAGCTTCACCTTGAATGTCTCCAGGGATGGAGCCTCCACCACCTCCCTGGGCAACCTGGTCCAAGGTTCCACCAAGTTCACAACCAGTTTCTAATGAGCTTCATCTTCTCAGTAAATAAATCTCCGAGTAAAGCTAACTTCCAAGGTAATGATTTCTGGTTCGAACCTTCCGTGAACTCACTTAAACTCTCAACATCACCGTCACCTTTTCATTTTCATAATTACTGGCTTCTGTTTGCCGTGAAACCTTCGGAGGTTCTTCCAGCCGGGGCAGAAATCCACTAATGTTCAGCTTGTTAGGATGTGAGCCCCCTCATTAACTCGGAGGATTAAATGAAACACTTGAGTTAGTAACCAAATCGACAAAGAAACAGCTGAGTCTCTCTCTGATTAGGGACTTTGTCATCTCGTTCATGGATTAATTATATGGTCCATTATACCGAAATGTGTTTTGGATATCAAGACTAGTTTTGTTCGGGAGTTTTTGCACCCGCCAGCTGCTTTAATGTTCTTTATCTCGCTGCGAACGAGCGGCAAATGATAGATTCGTGAACTTGAAGGACGAATTTGGAACGGAGTTTTTTGAATGTACGTTATTTAAAAGAAGTTCAAGGGGGGGGAAGTGTGCGTAGAGCAGTCTGCAGAAGGGTAAGTCTGGTGGAGCTCTGTGATCTGTCCGGGAAAGAAAACAAAGAAGAACACCCAGGAAAATTGGTTTCAGTGCTGCTCACAATGCCTAGGAATTTTTTGGGGGGGGAAGAACTGTGGAGAGAACATAATAATTAATTTTTTGGTAACTTCAAGAGCTTACCCTGCTATGTTGAACACCAGTTGTCTGAGATATTTATATTTGTATTCAGAAAGTTAATTGGATTGTAGCTTTGAAACCTTACTTCACAATTTCATTGTAACTTTGAACCCTTATTTTATAATTGCATTGTGACTCTGAACCCTTATTTCCATCGTATTTCTATCCATATTTCCACCTTATTTCCATCCATATTTCCTAATGTCTCAATGTCTTGGCATGGTCAAAATTCGGTGAGAAACAGCCCTTGGCACGGAAACTATATAATCAAAATAGATGGAAGATAAGGAGCCAGAGAACTGTCACGTGTGTTTTACAGGGAGAGGAGATCCAGAATGTGGAATTAAATATCTAGGTATTAGATATGTGAATTAATGATGTAGATATTAGATATGTGGGTTACTTATCTAGGTATTAGATATGTGAATTAATGATGTAGATATTAGATATGTGGGTTACTTATCTAGGTGTTAGATATGTGGGTTAATTATCTAGGTATTAGATGTGTGAATTAAACACCTAGATATTAGATATGTGGATTAATTATCTAGATGTTAGATATGTGGATTAATTATCTAGATGTTAGATATGTGAATTAATGATCTAGGTATTAGTTATGAGGAGGTATTAGATCTGCAGGGGAGTCAACTAGGAACATCCCATTCCAGCCAACTCAAGATGAGCACGGTGCACTTGAGGTATTTGAGGCTTTTGTTTACCCAACGTGTCCCAAGGTAGGTTGGAGTAGATGGTGCTGAAGCTTCTTCCAAATAACAAGAGACAGAACAAGAGGA